>JACXGJ010003479.1:0-53392 GCA_016801105.1 Esox niger
TAGTGAAAGCAATGTAGGAAATGTTCAGGAGCGTGTACAGTAAGACAAAGCTGTCTAATCATAGGGTATTGTGTGCTACATCTAACAACATAATTTTTTTAGCCCCCAATCCAAAACAATATAGTAGACTGTAAATTGGATTGCCTCATACAGAAACAAATATTATATATGCTGCAGTGAATGTAGCAACAATTGCAAAAACATAGTGCCCCTTGATTTTCCAGGAAATACATAGTGTCCCTTGATTTTTTTAGCATATAACCACTCTATACATTCTCCTAAACTTTTCCTACCATACATTCACTGTGATGTATAGAACAGATTTTCTATATTGACTCTGTATGAGTCAATATTTATTTCATATTCATTGAGTTACACTTTTGCCAGTGTTATGGGCAAAGAAAAATGCCAGCAACAATGGCAAAAATATAGTGCCCCTTGCTTTTTAAACACAATCACTCTATATAGTCTCCTGAACATTTCCTATAATACATTCACTGCGGCATATAGTATAATATAGTTTTTGCTCTATGACGCAATATGTATCCCATATACAGTATATTATAATGTGCTGCAAAGGGGAGGATGTTGAAAGTATTGTATTGCTGGATTTAGTGCATTATAAAACTAATTAGCACCAGCTAATTAACAATTATTACATCAAAAAGGATTAATCAACTCATTTTTAAATATGAAATGTTTACAACAATAGTTTACCCCATCTCCATTTCTCAATGTGCTCTTCCATAGAATATTATTCATCCTCTGCGAGGTACTATTCAAACTGCATTTTCTTTAGTTTATATGTTTTATATGCAGATATTCATTTTACATATTTACAATATACACTAAGCGAAGTGACAAAATAGATTAATTTACTATTATTAACATCGAGTTTTACCATTGACATTTATTTTGAAGGCAAAATCCGAAAACCGGAAGTCTTATTGTTGCTACGGTATCTCTAATGTGACTAACATGAGCTAATACCAGCGTCTTGTCAGCGCCCCCCAAAAAGTGTCCCGGATTACCAATGTCAGTGTCATCCATACATGACATGTCTGTGAAATAAATCGATATTGAACTTTAGAGGGAAAATACGTATAAAACGTGTCTAACTCTAAAGTACGAAACCAAACAATTATGTTAATATGTGGTAATTAGCCCCTCCTTAAGAACATAATTTAAATGTTGGGGGTAAAAAGGTATGTGGATGATGTTCAGGCTTAGGCGATATAACAATAAGGGAACCAAAGAGATTTAATCTACATTTTTTGGATATTTTATGAAATGTTGTTTAGAAAAAGTGTACTGGGGTAACTGGCAACCCAGGAGTAGTGTTTACTAGAAGACACAAAATAAAAATGTTGGGGAAGAAATGGTATGTAGATGATGATTAGGATGGTTGCCACCTACTATGCTACCACTGTTTAATGAATAGTATGCTGACGTTCGAGTCATGTCACTCATTTTTTTATCAGATTTAGGTCGGGGTGGTGATTGCTTCCAGAAGGGTCTATATTCAAATGTACACGCAGCAGAAGACATGTTTTTCCAGAACAGACAGATGGGACATGCTAATGTGAACTACCCAAACCACAAATAAGTAGGACTTGGTAACGTTTGCCTAGCTAGCTGTAGACAGTAATCATCAAACGTTAGAATCTCCCCTGACACTTACAGGATTCGTGGTAGGTTTTGGTGAGTAATAGCAAATTTATTCCCGAAGGATTAGTAGTTGGATTTTTTAAATAGTTCTCAGCAGGAAACCGATGGAGTGCCTCCTCCCGGTAGGGAGTGCGGCGTTACCCCAAGTAAAGGAGTTTAAGAATCTCAGGGTCTTGTTCGCAAGTGAGGGGAAATAGGTGCGGGAGATTGGCCGGAAAATCGGAGCAGCGAGGGCGTTATTGCATTCGTTTTGCCGCACCGTTGTGACAAAAAGAGTTGAGCCGGAAGGCAGTACTCTAGATATACCGGTCAATTTTCATTCCTACCTTCACCTATGGCCATGAAGGCTGGGTCATGAACAAAATAACTAAGTCGCGGTTACAAGTGGCTGAAATGAGCTTTCTCAGAAGGGTGGCTGGCCTCTCCCTTAGAGATAGGGTGAGAAGCTCAGTCGGGAGAGGAACTTGGGAGTAGAGCCGGTGCTCCTTTGCATCGAAAGGAGCCAGCTGAGGTGGTTCGGGAATCTGATGAGAACGCCTCGGGATCCCCCAGTCAGAGCTGGCAAATGTGGCTCGGGAAAGGGAAGTTTGGGGTCCCCTGCTGGAGCTGCTGCCCCCGCGACCCGATACCGAATAAGAGGATGAAGATGAGATTAGATTTTTCAATAGTTCCTATCATGGACATGGTTGGGCATTTGCTTTGCAATTCACCATCCAAAATACAGAACCTTCAGAAACTACGAAATTAATCTTAAAATAATGTGAATCACTATAATGTAACGCAGATGGAGGCCAATTAACTTGGTGTGTGATTTTGAAGGAGACTGATTGCAAATTAGTTAATTTATGATGGTGATTATACAGGGGTTCAGACATTACAAAATCAGTAAAAATGGTACAATAATACTAATGATATTCTAATGGCAGGCTCAGAACAACCCTGTTATAAGTGTTTTTGGACCAGTAGGGGGCAGTCCCCCCTTGTTAAAAGGTCCAGGACGATGCATTGTGGTTGCCTAGTTTTGTTGGCTATGAATTGGCTTTAAAACTGCATTGTCAAATGACTGAAAAAGTGGTTATATAACATTGATATTATAGTGTTTGCATGTTCTCCAAGTGAATTCACGAACCACATGCCAGTTTTCCGTGTTTTAGATGGCCAAATAGAGAGTGAAGTGGAAAAGTCCCCATGTTTTCATAAAATCTTTTAAAAAAACAATGATACAATACACATCAAACACACTTCAACAAATTGTTTTTTTTATACATTAATTCAGTCTTTTACTCTAGGAGACACACTTGTGCAAGAACAAGTTGCAGGAATTGTAGATATGTTAAAATTTCTTCCTTCTTAATTTTGTGATACAAAATTCACAAGTACATTTTTGCCCATGTCCTTCTAAGCACAAACAGCCAAGCTTGCACAAGCAGGAAGTTCCTGATGAAACCTATGCACTTGGAGGAGAGCACATTCTCTGGGCAACAACTACAATTATGTGTTGTTTTGGGGCAGTGACTAAGAACAATTAGCAAGTAATCTCAGTAGCAAAACATTTTCATTGTGGCCTGGTGGAATAAGGGTTAACAGACACTGCCCAACAAAATGCTTTAGTTACAAAAGGTTTTATCAAATATAGTTGGACAACTTCAGGTGGGGCTTTTCCTGTTTTGTTCTGTCTATCTGAATATGTAAATGTGTTACTTACCAATGATAATATTTTTCTTAGAAAATATTGCATAATTAAGTGTTTCTGAAAACCCACAATACAGCAACCGCTAGCTAGCAATTACAGTAGCACAATTAGTGATCAAAAGCTAGCACCACACAGGCAGACAAGGAAAATATTGGTGGAAATTAAATGCAGCTATTTTATTTTTATTTTAGTTTTATGTAGGCCTATAATGGCCCAAAATGGGTAATGCAAACTTGCATTGATTATATAGTAGCTAGCCTCATACAGCCACCCGATTCCATGAGCTTACCTTAACATGCTAGACTGATATTACTGTGGTCAGCCTGTGATTCAAACCATTTGGGAATGGGGCATTTCCAATGGCCATTGAGAAAAGTTAATTTCATTGTGATTGGATCGACTTTCACCTAATGAAACCAACAGCGCACATGGCATAGTAAGTGCAATAATTCACACCCACAAACATTACTGTACATCAAGCAACAGCAATCAAGCTGTCAGATAAGTTGTAGCTGATTAACATGGCATGAAAGCAGGAAAAGGCTAGGGAGAGAGGTATGTAGAGGGAGAGTGTGAATTAATATCATACCTCACTATCGTTCCTCAGTTTGCCATGAAACTCAAAGTTTGAAAGCAAGAGGTTGGCATGACACTGGGAACATACATGTCATAGTATAACATTTTCAGAGACCTGTTTTGGTTCAACAATGCCACATTTAGTTTGGTTCAAACAGTGGCCTAAAATCCCAATATGAATCTTCAAAAGGGACTTTACAAAATGAGTAAATCGATAGCTTGTATGCTTCCAAAATGTTGATAAAATGAGTAGGCTTTCTCTCTCTGTCTTTGTCTGTTGTGTTGTGAGGAGTTTGGTGTACATAACTCTTCATAGTCTGCATTCCTTTTAAGTTGGTCACTCCGTGTCACATGTAGTGGAGGGTACACAAAATGTGAACACATCTTCAATCACGCCAAACAGATGTTAAGCCAATCCACACAAACATGGATGGACAAGGACAGCTGTAGCATGACCCAGGCCAAGAAACACCAGGCATAACTTGTGGGCATTGGATAGTGATGTAGAAGCCACATGAGTGAGGACATGACTTTGCAGGAACAACCCAACCCATTGTTTGGGAACAAAGTAAAAGAATACCTCTCACTAACATTAAAAGGACTCAACGCCTGGGGAGAATGCCCATGGATGGTTGAATGGACGATGCGGCATAATTGCGAACAGTGTTAAAATTCTGCTTGTGGATTAGTCTACCCTGCATTAGGTGGCGCAGTTGGCCAGCTGTCTGAGTTTGGGTGTTAGAAATGTAATGGTTAACTTGCTTCTTTGCACTCTAGTGACTCCTTGTGGTGCCTTAGGTGCCTGTGGGTTCAATCACAGAGTGCATTCCTTCCAGCACCTGCAATGATTCCAGTCTAGATTTCCTGGTTGAGCAAACAGCGTGATAAGAACTAGAATTACACTGAAGGTGCATCGGAAGATCCATACTGTATCTTGATGTTAGTAGTCAGCAGGGAGTTTCTGTGATAAAGCAGGACCACTAGCAGGTAGCAGTGAAGTGTTTTGAAAAATAAAAAAGCACAAAATCAAAATCATCCATTCAAATATGCAGTTAAGAATGAAAAAAAAACATGTAATCAGGTGTGAACTTTGTTCTTGGACCCTGGGAGATGAGGCTCCCTGCTGACTCAACACCTATTTGGACGCGCTCCTCTACGTGTTTCACCTTGTTCCCTCCCTCAGGTAACCAAGGTTAAGGTTATGATCAGATGGTTTTAACTATGTGAAGCAAACCTGTGCCCATGCAGAGATATTGTGATTGCAAACAGGCTGGGATCTTATTCATTTGAATATTTACTGTGCTTCTCATGCCAATGTAGTTTTGCCTTTAATGAGCATGTTTAGTCTAATTAAAACAAGCTGTTTTCAAATTATCATTAGGAATTATTTACTCTTTTTAAACCACAACAATAGCTGAATAGCCAACAGCTATTCATGCTTATTAATAACATTTGACATGTCTATGTTCAGGCATGAGACAATTGGTTTAGCCCATATCAGAGTGAATGCTATGTTATAATGTAATTCTAAGGCAATACATAAAATACGTGGAATACGCCACTTAAAACAGCCGTACCCAACCCTGTTTCTGGAGATCTACTGTCCTGTAGGTTTTTCTCTCCAGCTCTAATTCAGCACACCTGATTCTTATAATTGGCTGAATGAAAAGCTTAATCAGGTCAGTCACAAACGGGGTTGAAGAGAAAACATATTTAGCCATTGAAAATGCTGGTGGTGGTTAGAGTTAAACCTAGACAAATGTATCAAAACTCAGACTTCTCTTGTCAACACCAGCCCTGCACCCGCCAGTGTTGGTTGGAAATGTCAAAAACATCTGAAACACCCTCAGACCTTCCATTTCATTTCACATTTCATTTGTTTAAAGAGTGCACAACTGTTTATATGACAAAGAAATACTAAAATCCTATTTATGATTGTGTTGATTTGATATAACGCAAATGTAAACTACTAAATCCACAATAAATAGTAAATATTTTCCCAAACTACAACATAAGAAATAGTATGTTTATGGCCAGTCTGCCAAGCAGTAAACAATGGCGTCGTGAGGCCTGGGGATCTCAACTTGACCAAAAAAATATCCTAATCAATCTAAAATTCCGATCACGCATTATGATCGTTTGCGTAAAGGCCGCTAGCATGCGCGTTGAAATTTTCATCTAGCATGTACATTCAGAACACCCCTACCTTCTGTCCTGAGGTGGGGGGGGTGAGCCCCAAATGTATTGTGATCCTAGCAATGCTTCTGGATGTAAACAAATTTGAACTCCACAAAACACACAAAAATACATATGCTGCACATGTGTGCACAAATGCACGCACACGTGTGTTGGTTCATGCCAATGTTGGTTTATTCACGTGTGCTAAACAGGTTGAGGGAGGCCCATAAGCATCAGCAGTGTTTTTTCCTAGTGAAACCTGCCTGAGCTGGTATGTGAATGTGCTGGAAGACTCCCTTCATTAGTGTCCATGCCTTAATAGGCTGTGGCAGCTCCCACAAACCTTCCCTGCGTGAAGCAGATTCTGTGTCCATCAACTGCTCTGCAACCCCTTATACTGCCCCACCCCCACAGTGTTTCTCTCCAGGGTGCTGTAGTCGTTCATGCCACTCCCTTCACGGCATTCTCTGGAGGTATGGCATGGGCTCCAGTCTATATGATTGAATTTTCCCTATTATGCTAACCGCATCTTAATGTGAGCAGGAAACTGCCAGTTATGTAACACATACAGTAGCAAACTCACAATGATATTTTTAACATGCATATAGGTGCAAAATCAATTTGAATGGATGGAAGCGTTAGGCATTAGCAAGAAAAAGAACATCAGCACAGAGAGGGAGACGAATTACTGTATATGCTGTGCTAAAGCCTCCTGTTTTTGAGGCACAGAAGCTTATGACAATTTGATACGCCCCCATGGATTTGATATTGATCAGTCCTGCTCCATTTCTCTCCTCAAATTCTGTTCTAATCCAAACCACTTACAAGCGAGACCTTTCTAAAAGATCAAAGGCGGATAAATGTCTAGACAGAACATCACAGCTTCTCACTGTGTCGCCTATCAAATGACCTTGTATTTCATTGCTTGCCAGATATGTTCACGCAAACTGCGCGAATGCAGCAACTGTTCAGGGAAAGATAGTTTTTGCTGAAAGTCGTTGGTCGGATTTGAACTTATGCAACAACATGTGTATCAAAGGTAGTGTGTTAGATTGCTGGGCCACCCTAAGATATATGTTCTATATACTTTTGGGTGTCTAGTCAAAGCTCAAAGAAGTCATAGTAAGCATGTAGTGTTTCATTGTCTAATGTTAGCTGACTTAATCTCACAAAATGCCAAATCTGTCTTTTTTTCCTCATGCAATTAGGTCATTGGCAGTTCACTGTCCAGACACCCATACAAATTGACATTTTCCTACTGATACTCTATGAGTCTTGCCCATGTGGTGCTTTCTCATATCACTTACATTTAAGACACTGCGTGGTCCTAATGACACATTGCAGTCAATGGAAACATACACCAGACAAATGAGAAATGTACTTAAAACCACCTACCAGTCCCTCTAGTTCATTAATTCAGTCCTAAACTGGACATTTTCATTAAGGATGCACATACTAAGACGGGTGCAAGTTTCTAATATTGCCAGATTGCGGTGAAAATGTGTTCTACTCATCTGGGTGGGATAAGCAAATCATGTTATCTGTTGCCAAAAGCACTAATACTTGGACATGCATACAACAATTAACAGGGGAGCTGTGTTAAAAAATGCAATGTTATCATGCAGTTTAAAAATGAGACATACATTCAGATTTTTAATACATACACTGTGTGCACAATTATTAGGCAAGTGAGTATTCTGATCGTATAATTATTTCGATTACACGTTTTCCAACTCCAAACCATATCAACTTGAATGCTCATTGGATTTAATTATTTTCAGGTAAAATGTAATGAGGTGTAATGAGGGAGGGTGTGGATAATCAAGGTGTGCATAATTATTAGGCAGCTACATGACCTCAGGTAAAATGGTCCAAAAGATGTTTACCGGACACTGAAAAATCTAAAATTGTAAAATGCTTTTCAGACGGATACAACACTCTTGAAATAGCTAAACTATTGCGTCGTGACCACCAGACAGTCAAAGGTTGGGTTGTGAATCGTCAACTGGTGTGCAAAAAACACATGAGCGATCAGGAACTCAATCCTTGAGTGCCATCATATTCCAGAACTGCAACCTACCTGGAGTGTCCAGAAGTGCTGTGTCAAGTGTTCAGAGACGTGGCCACAGTCAAGAAGGCTGAAACACGACCACCACTGAATATGATATGAAATGTACTGTTAAGATTGGGCAAAGAAATACCTGAGGACAAATTTTTCAAAGGTTTTATGGGCAGATGAAATGAGAGTGACTCTTGATGGACCAGATGAATAGACTGGATCACTAATGGACACCCAGCACCACTTCAGTCAGGCGCCCGCCATGTGGGGGAGGGGTAATGGTATGGGCAGCTATCATTATGGAGGTACTTCGACCTTTTCAGGTTGAAGATGGACTGAAACTCAACTCCCAAACCTACTGCCAGGTTCTGGGAGAAACTTTCTTCAAACAGTGGTACAGGAAGAAGTCCTCCGCATTCAAGTAGGCCATAATCTTCATGCAGGACAATGCTCCATCACATGCATCAAAGGGCCACAAAGGTGCCAGAATAATGACATGGCACCCTTCCACTCCTGACATTGAGAATTTGTTGGCCCTTCTCAAATGTGAGATTTACCATCTGGGAAGACAATACACCTCTTTGAACAGCATTTGGGAGGCTGTGGTTGCTGCTTCAGTGAAAGATGATCGTGAACAGATCAAGAAACTGACAGATTGCAGATTGCTCATGGCAGTTATTGAAAAGAAGGGTGGCTATATTGGTCACTGAATATTTTTGAGAGGACAAACATTTTATTACTTGTCATTTTGTGTTACTTATTTGTTAAACTTGGAAAATGTTGAATAAACACGTGAATTGGGGTAAATGTTTATTTTATTAGTTGCCTAATAATTCTCTCTTCTGAAAGATCAAAACCCATTTTTACTTTGTTAAACATTCAGGTTTGAGGTTAAATTATAATTTGGATTGACTGAGAGTATTGTGTTTGTTCAGTAGTAAAATACATATTGAATAATACGATTTGCCTAATAATTGTGCATGCCGTGTACTAGCTAAAAAACGGTGAAAGTTTGAGTATTTGGGGATCTAGTTGGGAATGCTATGTTTAGCAATAAAGCACAAGGGGGTGTGGTATATTTCCAATATGCCACCACACAGAGCTGTTCTTTGGCACGACGCATTGTGGTGCGCCTGGACACAGCACTAAGCCACAGTATATTGCCAATATACCACAAACCCCAAAGATGCCTTACTGCCAAAAAAGTGATGTCATACCAGTGGTATACAGCATCATATACCATGGCTATTGCCCAATCAGTATTCAAACCACTGAGGCTATAATATACAGTTCCAGAAAGAATGAAGAGACCACTGCACCTTTTTCTTTCCATTCCAAAAAAGTTGAAAAGGAAAGTTTTGGGTGGGGAATAGAAGCGTTAAATTTGCAGTGGTCTCTTAATTTTAACCCTTCTGTTCCTCACTCAAAACCTTTGACTTTTTGGAAAGAAAAGGTAGTGGTCTCTTATTTTCTATTCGCGCTGTATAGCAGGTTTTAAAGCCGTAATTCTATTTATGTATTCTTGTTAACATTTCCATTTGCAGAAAAAAAAAAACTCAGTTCCATATAATTTCCTGTCATAAGATTTTGTGTGGTTATTAGTACTGTAGCTCCACAAAGACAAGTTCCATTAGTGAGCTTCTTTGGCTGGCTTGGTTGCTTACATGAGCCTTACTATTAGTAGTGCACAACAAATTCCATTGTCATGCCATGTCTTTGTTGATTGTGTATAGCATGAAATAGCTGAAGCGTTTCTTGTGCAGATTTTCTTTTCAGCACAATGTGTTTAGTACTCCAAACATTGTCGGGTGCACAATTTAATTTTGGCTTAGAAAAATGTGAGGATAATATTAAACCACTAAATGTAAGTGGGAAAATAGTTTTACATGCAAAAACCAGAAATATCCCAATTTTTTTTCTTCATGACAGGGCCGGCCAGTAGAAAATGGCCAAAAGCAGTTTGGCAGTCAGTTGCGGCTTGTGATGAAGAAGCAGATGTTTTTTATTAATAAACTTTGCCATTTTGGTGAGTGAATCACTTAAATAAAACCCAGTCCTCAAAATCTAGGCTAATTGGTTAGTTTTCACCATTGTCTTCTTGGTAGACTATGTTATGAGCTTTAGGCGTGTCTTCAGTCTTCTTTAGAGTTAACAAAAAACATTTTAATACAAAAAACATTTTGGTTATAATTGGTTAAAGCAGCCTTTTGCAAAATCCAAGAACAGAAAATAGGTTGGCGACACTTTTGAACGTATATGCAAATGTCTTCTGAAAAGAGATGTCTGCAGAACCACACATCTTTCTCAACAATGCACAAACAGCAGGACAGAATTTTTCAATATCTTGACATATTTAACCAAAGGCAGCACATTGAGTCATGTGATATCCACTGGAAAGCCTCCTACCTTTGTGTGGTTTCACACCATTTTCTCCTGATGTCTTCCGGAATTTAAATGATTAAGAATAGCCTTGCGTAAACAGATAATCTGACCATTCAAGTTCGTGGGGTCTGTTGGGTCCTATAGAAAAACCCAGGCATCTGATTGCTGGATATGCCTTGCTGTAGTAATATGAGATGTAATGATACATTTCAACCAAAGGTAATGCATGATCACTATAATCAAATGATCTCATATAAATAGTTTTGGTTAAACCGTGGACTGCATAGGAATTCACCCACTTGTAGCGTTACAAAGACAAATTATATGACATTATTACAGGCAAGGGGAAGGAAAAATGGCTAGTGAATGTGTTGAGCTGTGGGGTCGCTGCACAACAGAAAGCAAACTAGATCATGGCCATCAAGAGAAAAAAAAACTTGATGGGCCCAATTTGGCTCATTTCAGGAGGTCTTTTCAAGGGTCTGATTTCAACCAGCACAACAATCTTAAGCCAACCACAAGTTCAAATACGCTTAATGGTCAACAATTGTAAAAATACTTTATATTGTTCGATCGAAGACCTAATGACTTAATTCTTCTCACTATGCACTGCCAGTCATACAAAAACTATGCAATTTGTAGTTCACTCAAGTTCTGGTCTAATTGAGTAAGTCCCTGAACGATTTCATCACAGGAGACTCCAGACCCAAAAAATCTGAGAACCCCTGCCTTAGGTCATGCATGAACTATGTATAATCTTACTGCCAAGGAAATACTTGCTTGTTTGTGGCTGCAGTACCCCCAGTCATGGTCATATTTTCTGACATACCCTGGCAGGAATCTCTTGTAAGGGGTCACAAGATCTGAGCTATCAAGTTCATGTTAACCTTAGAGCTAGCTGGGCTACAGTAAAGATTTTCCCCTCTGTCCTTAAATTGACCCTGAAATCGAATAATACTCTAGAAGCAAAAACAAATGTTTTGTTTGGTTGGCGGCCTTGTATCACATGCAGATTCCTGTGCTCACTGATGTAATGTACCATGTCAGGTTTCTGGGATTTTGCCTTTGTTCCCTTGTAGTTTCCTCAAAAACAATCTAATGCTAACCGCATCACTGACATTTTTTTATATTATCGCTTCATATCTAACCTAATTTGAATGGCAAGTTCAAAACCGGGACTTTGTAATTACCTGTTTTAAACTTCCCCAAAGTGCGCTTTATGCTATGCTTGACTGGTTAAAAGGAAATAATAAGGCATTGTTTCAAATTAAATCACAACAGTATGTGCTAAGGTTCGCCTGCAGAAAGGTGGCTTTCACACAGAGATCGCATTTACACACTCCTATTCAATTTGGAGGAGAAATATACACATCAGACACCCTAAAAGTAGCCTTTCATTTATCAGAGTAAACAAAAGCCTTCGAAGCTGGACATTTAAAATAGGATTTCTATTAATAAATAAATTATTTGTTAATGTACACAACCGTTCAAAAGTTTGGGGTCACATAGAAATGTTATATTTTTTATTACATTTGTGTCCATTAAAATTGATAAAGAATACAGTGTAGACATTATTAATGTTGTAAATGACTATTGTAGCTGGAAATGGCAGATTTTTTATGGAATATCTACTTTGGTGTACATTATCAGCAACAATCAGTTCTGTGTTCCAAAAGCACACTGTGTTTGCAAATTAAGTTTGTCACTCTAAAAGGCCAATTGATTATTCTTATTCTGAGAAATTAAGGCTAATCCATACAAGAAATTGCCTTCGAAACTTTAGATCTCGTACATCGCTGTATACTACTCCCTTCACAGAAAAGCGCAAACAGGCTCTAACCAGGATAGAGTGTGAGGGCCCCAGTGACTAAGCAACTGGACAATTACATAAGTATCTAGCTCGAGAAACAGACGCCTCACAGGTCCTCAACTGGCAGCTTCATTAAACAGCAGTCTCCACGTCAACAGTGAAGAGCCGACTCCGGGATGCAGATTTGCAAAGGAGATCTCTCAGACTGGCCAAGTAAAAGAAAAGATGTATATCGGCATAAGAACTCAAACACTGGACAGAGGAAGATTGGGGAAAAAAGTACTATGCACAGACAAATCTAACTTGAGGTGTTCAGATCAAAGAACATTCATCAGACGCAGACCAATGAAAAGATGCTGGAGGAGTGCTTGATCCCATCTGTCAAGATGATCTGGGTCTGGGGGTGCTTTGGTGGAGGTAAAGTGGGAGATTTGTACAGGGTAAGAGGCATCTTGAAGAAGGAAGTCTTATCACTCCATTTTGCAATGCCATACACCATATCCTGTGGAAGGTGCTTGTTTGGATCCAATTTGCTTCTACAACAGGACAGTGACTTGAAGCATAGCTCCAAACTATGCAAGAACTATTTAGGGAAAAAGCAGTCAGCTGGTATTCTGTCTGTATAGAAGTGGTCAGCACAGTCACAGACCACAATCCTATCACGTTGTTGTAGGAGCTGCTTGACCGTACGATACGTAAGAAGTGCCCATCGAGCCAATCCAACCTGTGGGAGGTTTTTCAGGAAGTATGGGGTGAAATCTCATCAGATTACCTCTACAAACTGCCAAATAGAATGCCAAATGTCTGCAAGGCACTAATTGCTGCCAATGGAGGAATCTTTGACGAAAGAAAAGCTTCAAGGACAATTATGTCAAAAAAAAAAATATTCTAACCTTGTCAATTACAATATTTCCTATTCATTTTGCTATATCAAATTCATTTTAGGTATGTTTTCATGGAAAACAAGGACATCTCTAAGTGACCCCAAACTTTTGAACAGCAATGCAAATGCTTTCATTTTGTATGCATAGTTGGTTGTTGAGGTTTATTTGTGACGGTTATTAATTTTGGTTTAGAAACCTTAGAAATGTAGCCCTATTTGGGAGCCAGTCGAAAGACAAATGTTGTCATGTAGTTTCAAATCAAATGTTGCCTCATAACCACTCTCAACATTATTATTAATAATAGAAAATCCTACACAATTTTAAGAAGCCTGAGCAAACAGCTAGACTGCCAGTGTGTTTATCCATCCAGACCGCCTACTGGTGGCATAAATAATAAATATTAGACATCTGCTCTAGATTTTACAGAGGACAATATCTTTACACTCTGTTCATTTTATGTTTTTGATTTTTTGTCTTTGCAAATAAGCAAGATGGCTCGGAAATAGTTCCAAAGACACATACAGTAAATATGACTGTTTGCTTAGACCTGACTATGAAACAAGTAGCAACAGGGATTTAGGTTAATAATAAACCTTATGATTTGAATTTTATTGATCATACGCAAAATGACACCAGGCCATTTTATAGAAGCCTTGTAGATTTCAGTCATGTGAACGTACAATATGGTACTTGAAAACAGAGACACTTCCCCATCGCAGATGTTCCTCACAGCCCTGACACTCTGACATTCAAAGAAATAAGCATCAAACAATGAAAACTACTCCCTGTTCCTTTCATTGTCTCACTATATTTAAAGTTTACATTTTGTGACATGGATGGCAAACCTATGTTTCAGATCAATACCACTTGGCCTTTCAAAGCCATCTTTTTCAAGGGGAGCCCCTGCTTGGTTACGCCTAGAAACCTCTACGGCATACACCTCAGTTATCGGTATGGAGGCTCAGGCTGGTGAGGAGCGGGCCTATAAAGCTGCTGTAACCGCACCGGTCTGGTAGGCCAGCCCCCAGATAACTGTCCAATGACCCTGAGGTTCACAGGGTGCCCATGTCCAGAGAGCGCGGCACGGGGGCTCAGGATGTGGGTTTGGCCTGGCTGGGAGTTCATTGGAGGTAGAATAGCATGGGTCGGGGCAGAGGGCGAGGTTGTGGCAGAGGATAGCCGGGGAAAGTGGGGCAGAAGAATGGCAGGGGTGAGGCCATAGCGCAGCTGAAAGACCCGGGGCGGGCCTTGGGACACAAAGGCATTGGGTCTCTGTGGTTCCAACTCCTCGTCCCTCTTCATTTCTTGTGACTTTTCCTCTCGTTCCTCTGGCTTTTTGGGTCTGTTAGAATTTAGTTTGTCCCGGTTGAGTTCCTGGACCTTCTCCACCTGAGCACGGCGAATGTGGTAGCTCTTCCTGAAGCTTTGGAAGGAGTCCAGGAACCCCTCCAGGGGCACGGTCCCCTCCATGAATTTTTCCAGAAGGTCCTGTAAAGCAGAGATACACAAATAAAACAACATCAGAATTGTTTCCCAACCCCTGGAAACAGCTCCAAGACATGTACATGGTGATTGTAACTTGTAAGGTGACTTGTAATGTCTTCTCCATTTACTTTGACAGTTGTAAGTGTTGAGCCAAAGCGGTACATTCGGTAACACTTCAACTGCAATTCCCCTGGAATGATTGTTATCAGTCTGACTGGCAACTGTGCCCCTGTCAGGGGTAGCAGATGGTAAAACCTGTCTTGCCCAGTATGGGGGACTGAATAATTGAGAGTCTATAAAGCCCACCAACCCAAACACTAACCTCTGCCTGAGCATAGTCAATTGGAATGACTCCATTAGCGTGCAGCTACTAGCTACACATAAGAAAAAGGTTTGAGTCATTACCCAGTCTCCACAATATAGCGGTCAAAAGAAATATACCCCCACAGTGACTCCATAATTGACATTATTTTCATCTTCTTAGTTGCCAGCTGTGGAGGGCTTGACACAATCAACCCTCTATGATATTACCTCCAGCCTCTTGGCAAAAATCGCACAGCTTCAATAGGGTCACACAAATGGACACAAATCAAACTGCCGTATGTTATTGACATTTATTATGCAAAACCTTTTTAATATACAAATGGGGAGAGATGCTGTGTATTTGTGTGAGCCCAGTGTCTTCTCGGCACTGGCTAACAGCCATCCCTCACTGTTCTGTTATAATGGGGGTCACCCAATAAATCAGGCTGAATACTGCCGTAATGACTTTGAGTCATGGAGCCATCAATCGGAGCTGTGGGGGGAAGCACCATTTATTTACGGCTGTGAGCTGGACGGCCTTGCATGGATATATCAAAGCCTGTAAAAAGGATTGTGTGTGTAGATGGGGGATAGTTTGTGGAAATAAGAATTACTCATGATGGGACCGTGTTATACAGAACTGAGGAGTTTTCACTGCTATACAGTCATTAAAAGCTTTTTGAAATTCAGGTTTACAAAAGAGCACATTCTAATGGATCAAGTAAAATAAAATGTATAGCATCATACTTTTCTCTCCAAATATAGTCAGCTCGGAAAATATGAGGTGATATGATGAAAATTTACCAACTCTATTGTAAGAAATAATCTTTCAATCATGAGTAAAAATATACTGTCATGTAAGGGGAGACATGACCCACTGGCCCAAAACCTAACACAACCTAGTCACTTAAAATGTAATTTAGTACAATCCAGTTTCATAAAGTTTGGGACGATGCGTAAAATGCAAATGAAAACAGAATGCAACGATGTGCAAATAATTAATTCCTATATTTAATTGAAAATAGAACAAAGACATCATCAAATGTTGAAACTGTATTGTTTTGGGAAAAATATACGTACATTTTAAATAAGATGCCAGCAACACATTTAAAAAAGTTTTTTAAATCTTCTCCAAAATCTGTATATATATTGTTCAATATTAATAGTGCAAGTCACCCTTGCAATGTGCACTAATGCACCCCAATACCATCACAGATGCTGGCTTTAGTACTGTGCACTGCTAACAAGCTGGAGGGTCCCATACATTTTTGCCCAGAGGACACAGCATACATTTTTCCCATAAAGAAGTTTGGGAATAATAATTCCAATCAGAACACAGGACAGTTTTCCACTTCAAATAAAAAATTAGCTTGGGGCCAGAGATGGCATTTCTGGATGTTGTATATGAATGGTTTCTTCTTTGCATGGTTGTTTTAACTTGCATTAGGGGATGCAGCAACGTACCATGTTCACAGAGAATGGTTTTCAATGCATTGATATCTACTGCAGAATCATGCCTGTTTTAATCCAGGGCTGCCTGAGGGCCTGAAGATCACGGCCATCCAATACTGGTTTTTGTCCTTACTCTAGACTCTCAAAATCTTTTAAGATATTGTGTACTGTAGATTATGAAAACCCCAAACTCTTTGCAATTTTACACTGTGATGTTATTCTTGTGGCACTATCTGCAGGCCCATCCCCTTTGAAATAATAATTTAATACCCAATCATGTTATTGACCTTTTGCCAATTGACCTAATTAACCACCAGGTTTAGTTTTTTAGCATTACATAACATTTGTCTTTTGGTGCCACTGTCCCAGCTTTTTTTAAACCTGTAACTGGCTTCAATTTAAATTTGAACCCTTCAGTTCCTCACTCACAACCTTCCTTTTCAACTTTTTTGGTATAGGAAAGAAAAGGCTGGTGGTCCCTTCATTTTTTCCGGAGCTGTAGTTTTAAAATGATTTGCTCATCATTGCATTCTGTTTATCTTTAAATTTGACACAGCGTCACCACATTTTGGAAACAGGGTTGCACAATTAAATTGTATAGCAGCATGTATAGTATGCTGGGTAGTGTCTTGGTAGGAGTCAGTGGATAATTTGAGCCGGATCCTGCTGGAACAGGTTCCAGCACCTCTCAGATTTTTTGTTCCGACACCTACTTATCACAGATTTGGTCTGCTGCACATGACTTGTCTTTTTCCATCACTGTGTTTGCTTTGCACATTAAACATTCCACTGGAAGAAAATCATAGTTCATAAAGTTTTTCCTGAGGACTCAGCACTGCCTGACAAGATTGTTAAAGTTTTTGTTGTCTGGTATTTGCGCTACTTATGTGCTTTATTCACATGGATTTGCCAACCAGATCAATGTCTCGGGCCCCCCCCCCAATGTGTTCTGGGACCTCCTGATTTACAAATTAAGCACTGGTAGGAGTACAAATGAGCTGTATGGTAATTTTGTATATTCCTTCCATTTACTCTAAAATATGTGATAAAAAGATCTCAGAATCAACTAAAGTGCAGAAATATTATTTATATATTTTATTATAATACTGATTTAGAAGAACAAAATGCATGGTATTGTTTCACATGTGTCAATGGTAAAGCCCAAGATTATTATAGTTTGGTTTTATGTATTTTTAATACTAAGCTATTATTGGGAATCCTGCCTATAGTTCATTTTTAGATCCTAGTAGATTTAACATTTCAGAAAACCTTTATTTTTTTGTTTTAGTTTCAGTTTAAGGGACAGAAAGCATCCTATGTCTGGGAGGCTCAGAACCCTTTGTGTTTTTGGAATTGCCGTAATGCAAAATCTATGGGTCAGGTCGTAGGTTAGGTTTAAAGGTAGACTCTGCAAGATGACATTGACGGATGAGTAAACAGTGGGAGTGGGTGGCTCTCTTCAACAACCAGAATAAAATGGTGGATAAAACTGTCAATACTGAATATCTTTGTGCATGGGTGTGTGCTGCCATTTTGAGTCTAATAAAGTAGCTTTCAAGTTAAGGCTGTCGCAGATGCACCTTCCGATTTCACTCTTTGGCAATTGTCTACATCTGATTGCATTAGCCTTTAAATTATTACATTTCAGTGTGACAAGACAGATACAGAAGCTTGACATTAAAAAGCTTAAAAGTGAATCCGATTTTTTTATGCACCAAATTTCACAGGATACACATTTCTATGAATTTGGTGAGCCATTAACTGTAACCCAAAAAAACAAGAACAAAACCCACCAAAACACATCCATAATAAGGTAAATTGTGGGTAAACTGTGTCAGTGCACACTACACACGCTATAATTCTTCATAAATAGGCTTAAACCTATTCATAAATCCATGCAACAATGTGTTTAAGTTTTACATTTCCCAGTTCTGTTATTATCAATATTCCCTGTCCTTTTGGGTTCAATCCCATGAAATGCAGCTGGAAAATTACATTTCCTCAGATGAGACACTGGGGCATTCTCTGCATACATCTCTTGGTAAAGACCCTAGCACAGGCTGTGTGGAATGCAGAACGTTATTAATTACATGTGTGGCCATTGTGGACATATAGGCTAGGCCATGGGGGATGGGGAAGGCCTTCCACTCTGTAGTGAGACAACTGAGAGCTGTCAGATGATTCCTGTTCCATTGTGGCTCACTGGTTCTTAAGGGAACGAGTGGGCTATCTAGAGGTCTGAATAGTCATAGCTCAGTTTCAGAAAATCATGGTGAAAACAGCCTGGTCGTCAATAACAGGATTAAACATAAGAAATGGAACATTTGTTATATTAATGGGTCATGGGAAATTCTTTTTTTCATACTGTAGACTGTTGCAATGAAATCTTGGTGACATAGCTGGAATACTTAAAAATCAGTTAAAAATCTGTTTCAGGCACTATTCCTAGAAAAAGTATGGAGCAGAATAAACAGAAGTGACTGTTGTGGATGGAGCTTTTCACAGATACTAAGCTAGTACTGACAATGCCCAGAAAATGCTCAATAGTTTATGCTAACAACAATAAATGTTTCTGATCCAGACAGAAACGGAGTGCTTTTTCCTTTATTTTCTACGGATGGTCACCAAGGAATGTTTTGCGACTAAACAATAGACCTCAGGATTTGGATTTACCTCCGACTGTTCCTCAGCACGCGCCACGTCTTCCTGGAGAAGATTATGTGCCGTCTGGAGGCTGTGCTTCTGTACATGGGCCTCTGCAAGGACAAAAAAAACATAGTTGATTCACAATGAATGACCGTGACAAAGAGATCAGTTAAGTATAAGAGCCGAACAAAAGAGTGACTTATGACTAGCTCAAGACTCCAGGAGAAACCAGAAGAGATTTAATTATTTAAACTTAAGGTGTGTGAAAGGAAATTTTTTGAGCTGTGTGAGAGGAGACTAGGGATCTGTAAATGTTACCATTGAGCAAATATTTCAAAACATTTTTCATCTTGTGAAAAACCTCTGGCACTTCTGTTTCAGTCTGTCATCCAGAGAGATGGTCGTCCACACAAAGCAAGGCTTTTCTTCTATTGAATAATGTTTGCTGTGTCATCGCTGGGCCCCGTAGAGGAAGAAGGCAATCACAATCTATTAGCTCTGCTCAGCTGATGGAAAATGGAGGCATGTCGCTTAAAGTTTAGCTTTCCTGTTACTATGGAAACAAGTAATACTAACGTGTTCATGTTTGTTTACGGCCACAGGGTAGTGAATGGCCGAGTCAATTGGTCCGGCATAACCGTCAAGCAGAGAAAGGTCAGGTAATGACACCATCTTTCTACTCCACTGTGAGAAGCCCCAACCCTCGAATGTGGTCAGATGGAGCAAACAATGCAAAGCTCAACAGCTGTGGCAAAAGGCCTACAGTTATTCAACAAATCCATAATATCCAATTGTAAACCGACCTCCCTGCGGCTTGCCCAGCCAAATAACGGTGTTTTCCGCCACTGTTTTGATTAAACGTGTCTACGCAATATGTTCCTTCTAACAGCCCAACTGGTTTGCTCAGAGCACAAAGAACAAAGTCCCCCACTGCGCTGCCCAACCCATTCAGGTCGCTCCATTGCCGACATAAATAATCAAAATAAGCGGTCAGACTCCTCCCCTAAGAGCAATACGAACATGTTCATTTCAAATGCGTGAGAAAAATGCATGAAGGGAAGATTGTAATGGGATGTGTAGCATGTGAAAAATAAGATAAGGGCCTATACAACAACAAATACCATTGAAAAGAAGTCAATTGTGAGATCAATGACACACCTGAAGAAAATTCCACCACTTTATACAGCGACAAGTGCAATAGTCCACACACCCTACAAGGTCACCTGTAAACCAGCCTGCAAGTCTTGCTGGTGCTGGTGGTTTTAAACATTAGGATGTCTTCCTGCCACTGGGACAAAGGATTCCAAGGCTCTTTTTGTAACCACTGTACGTATTCATATTTTTGACAGACATTAGCATTTTCATAAACAGATCCTGACAGCTCAGTTGGTAGAACATGGAACTTACAATGCCATGGTTATGGGGATGACTACACCAACAAAATATGAAAAGGACCAAACTCACTACTATAAGTCGCTCAAGATAAGTGTCTGCTTATGATGAAAATCTAACATATAAACGTAATACAAACCTCAAGACACTTTCTATAGAGTAATAAAACAGAGACAATTAAACCTGATCAACACTGGTAGAGTTTAGCTTCCTTACAAAGAAGAGCCTTAGTTGTCCACTGTTCTGATGTTTTCTTCCCACAGTGGCTTAGGGTCAAGAAGAGTACCCAAGTACTTATCAGATCAGTCCAAAGCTCCACAACTCTGGAGTTGATAAAACATAATAAACACACACTAAAGTAGTGAATAGAAATACTTTTTTAAAACAACCACGATCCAAACAGAAACCGCAGGTCATCACCATGCTTTACTATCTGACCTTGTGCTCCAGATGTTGGGGGTGTAACAGCACAAGGGATGGGATGAAACAGCCCAAAAACATCCCCCTGGAGAAGCTGCATATGACCTACATTGAAAGGAGAAATTATTCAGTAGGTCTGGAGGCTAACTGGCTAACACAATAGCCTTAGTGGATGTGTGAGGATAAGAAACACAATCTCCAATAGCACATAGAAGTATTGAGGATTTTACAGCCCACAGTTTCCACAAAGACAGAGTCGGTCAGTTAGCCATCACCAGCACATATGCAGAGGAGGAGAGTGAATTTCCTTGCCAACAACCACAACTAAGAGTGCATGTGCCAATCTACCATCCATTAGACGGTAGGTTTATTAGATAGTATTACATCTGCGCCAGCAGCTATATATATTTAAGCAATTATGTAAAAGGGTTTATTTTCATTGTTTATGAATTACAAGGCATAAAATCACCAAGACCACTTAAATCAGAGAAACAGTAGCCCCCTCACACTTCAGTTTATTAAAGTGGGTGTTCTCTTCAATCTCAAATTTCCATATATCCGATGGTAGCTTTACGCAACAAAATAGTCTTGTCCGATGTGTCTCGGAAATTGTAGCGTAATGTCCCTTAAACCCACTCCAATATTTCCTAAACATGTCACCCTCTCTTAGGTATGTCAAGATTTTTATGACAATTGCTGACATCTGCTAGGAGTCCCCTGAATGGTTTTGTTGAGAGTTCACAAAAACCTTTATGAATGTACATAAGGCAGAGAGCATGCACAATAGCATCTTGTGTAAAGGGACATGTGTACAATTTATTCTCAGCTCTTAGCTCCAAATAAACAGCGCCAAACAGAAGTATACAGTATAATGCTAGCTTTCCACCCTGAAAGTAAAGCACGCACAAGATGACGATATTGAGTAAGATTAAACATAATTAAAATAACAAATTGAGTTGAAAGCGCAAACATTTGGTTGACCAAGCAAAGGACAGACCCCATGAGTGCAGAGGCCAGAGCAAATTCTACTTAAGAAATGTAAAGTTTTACATTGAGCAAGCAGAACATGATCATTCACACATCAATTTAATTAACAAATGTATTAATACATTCCACTGATTAGAAAAGTGAATCATGCCAATTCCCATAAGAGGGAAGAAGCTGAAAATAATAGAAAGAGATGTGAAGTAAATTAGATGCGTAAAATTACCAACAAACCCAGGCTAGATAGATGTCCACCTGGGGACCGCAGCAACCTTGACCAGATTCTGCACCTACTGGCAAAAACGTCTAAACATGCTGCATTACACATTACACCATAGCCATCTGCCTTGAGCCAGAACAGCCTGACTCTTCCGGGACTGCTTGCTTCAGGAATTCATTTCCCACCTTTCCCCCCCCCCTTGTTGGGCCAAATAAGAATCAGATGTTTTGTGGAGGAAGGAAGGACTCCCACCCATCCTGCTTTGCTGGAGCAGCTGGAGTGGTGGTACACTACATGTATCGTGTGTGTGTGTGTGTGTGTGACAAGAGAGAAGAAAAAGAGTTTGGTGAACATTCCCAACTCCTTGCATCATCCGGCAGCTGCTAAGGTTGTAGATAGGGATAGGAGGGGTGGAACCACTAGCTCCAAGACATGCCGGTTGTTTACCAAGAAATGCCGGTTATACACAAAGATCAGTATGTGCTTTCGAGATGTCAGTCTGTACACAAAATATTCAGGAATAGGGGTTTAAGGCTTCCGCTTTACAGAGCTGCTACTCCTCTACTCAAGTGGGCTAAACCCCTGGTGCAGCTCTGCTATCGTCCGGTCAACAGCATGACACTGCTGAGCATAGACAAGGCTCCTTTCCACCCCAAAATCCCCTGACAACTGCACAGCTTCCTGCTTGCACTGATGCGCTAAATTTTTCCCATGACCATCAGTTGGTGAGCTTGCACAGAGCAACAGCAGTAAAAACCCAAGCCTTACGGGTGGGCCGCCTTCCTTTTGAGGCTTTTGAAAGAAACTCTCTACATTTGAAACTTGTCCTTGTCTTTGAACTAAGAGCTAGCGGAAGAGAAGTAGACAAAAGGCCTTTCAAATAAATGTGCAACAGACATGGACTATACAATATCTCCTTGTCTGTCATTCTCACTCTAGTAACTCATGTGCATGCCAAAAAATCCCAACATTGTGTGTTTTTGCCATAAAATATTTCACATCATATAAATAGTAACTATTAATAAACTTCACAGAATAGCTACACTTGTGCTCATAAGTTTGCATACCTTGGTAGAAATTGGGAAATGTTGGCATTGATTAAAAAAATATGACTGATTATGCAAAAACCTTTTTGTTTTAAGGCTATCGATCATATGAAGCCATTTATTATCACATTTGTTGTTTGGCTCCTTTTAACACATAATTATAGAAAATACCCAAATGGCCCTGATCAAAAGTTTACATATCCTTGAATGATTGGCCTTGTTACAAACACAGAAGGTGACACACACAGGTGAAAATGGCAATTAAAAGGTGAATTTCCCACACCTGTGGCTTTTTAAATTGCAATTACTGTCTGTGTATAAATAGTCAATTAGTTTGTTTTCTCTTACGTGGATGCTCTGAGCAGGCTATATACTGAGCCATTGGGAGCAGAATAGAACTGTCAACAGATCTGCATAACAAGGTAATGGAAGATGGAAAAGGACATAAAAGATATCCAAAGCCTTGCAAATGCCAGTCAGTACTTTTCAATCACTTATTCAGAAGTGGAAAATTCAGGGATCTTTGATACCAAGCCAAGGTCAGGCAGACCAAGAAAGATTTCAGCCAAAACTGACAGCAAGATTGTTCGGGATATAAAGAAAAACCCACAGGTAACCTCAGGAGACATTCAGGCTGTTCTGGAAAAATACAATGTTTTTCTTTCAAGGAGCACAATACGACAATACTTGAAAAAGAAATTGCTACATGGGCGAGTTGCCAGAAAGGAGCCTTTACTGTGCCAATGCCACAAAAAGCCTGGTTACAATATGCCTGTCAACACTTGGACACACCTCACAGCTTCTGGCACACTGTCATTTAGAGTGACAAGACCAGAATAGAGCTTTAAGGTCATAACCTTAAGCGTTGTGTTTGGAGAGGGGTCAACAATGCCTGCATGAATGCTGCGCACGGGACACTCTTGGACTTTCCAGCACAAATTGACCCCAGAAAAAGGTGAAGGTTCTGGAGTGTCCATCACAGTCTGCTGACCACAATATCATCCAGCCACTCTGGAGAGATCTCAAACATGCAGTTCATGCAAGACAACGAAAGACTTTGCATGACCGAGAGGAATTTGGCCAAGATGAATGGGCAGCGATTCCACCTGTAAGAATTTGGGGCAACGTAGATAACTATTACAAAAGACTGCTCGCTGTAATTGATTCAAAAGGGGGCAATACACAGTATTAAGAACTAAGGGTATGCAGACATTTGAACAGGGGTCAGTTCTTTTTTTCCTTCTTTGTTGCCATGTTTTGTTTTTTGACTGTGCCATTCTGTTATAACCCACAGTTGATGTGAATCCCATATGAAATAAAAGACATGTGTTTTGCTTGCTGCTCACTCATGTTTTCTTTACAAATGGTACATATATTACCAATTCTCCAAGGATATGCAAACTTCTGAGCACAACTGTATTTCCAAGTCAGAGCTTTCTATCCCCAGCTTCATTTATTTAGTTTAGCCAACTCGCTAGGCTTCATAGCTAACATTTCATGTTACTGTCTTTCCAAAAAGTACTTTATTTAACCAAATGCATTGTTCAGGAGCAGATACACAAGTTATTCCCAGCAAAATCATTGGAGAATGTTTATGACCACTAAAACAGTAATTTAAAATAACCTATTTAATCATTTGGGTAAAGCAAATAAATCCACTTAACAGTAAAACAGGGTTGCTCCTCTGCTAAGATATTATGTATTTTTGACTTTTGCACAAAACAGACAGGTGGAATTCTCTGAGCCTGAGTTTACAACCAGTGAACAAGTCAAATATAATAACAACTCACACAAGGTTATGACAGCAGTCAGTGCGGCCTCATTAATTAAACACACGGCCCCCATTAGGGTGTGATGTGATGGAAATGTGCTGCTCTGTGATCTGTTTTCAACAGTACACATGCACTGGGTTATTAATTAATCAGTGTATATTTTGAAGATTACAAGAGCTCATCTAAACCACATTCCTTGGTTTATGATCACACTGAACAAATATAATATACAGCTCTGGAAAAGAATAAGGGTCCAATGCACCTTTTTCTTTCCATTCCAAAAAGGTTGAAAAGGAAAGTTTTGAGTGAGGAAAAGAAGCATTCAATTTGCAGTGGTCTCTTAAGTTTAACCCTTCTAGTCCTCATCAAAACTTTCCCTTTTTAACTTTTTTGGAAAGGAAAGAAATAGGGTTAAAATGAATCCATAAATTCCAATCCAGGTGTAGATATTAGGTTACTGTAAAAAGTTTTTTAAGAAAATGTAATAATGTGAGGCAATAAGCAGCAACTAAATATTGAAGAGATATAACTCTTTATGTTTAAGTAAACAGCCTTTCTTTCCCCTACATCTCTCTTGGGCACCGGACTCACCAAGTCTGCTCTGTTTATCCCGACAGGCGGTTTCCAAATTGGCCAGCTCCTTGTATTTTTCAGCCAGCTGGAGTTTTCCGTTGTTGAGGCGGGGTCGCTGGGCAAGGCTCTCCTCAGCCAAATTCCGGTTGGAGGTCAGTAGGAACTCTCGGTTCACCTGTAGCTCCTGAAACTGGAGACAAATATGGAGTCAGAAACCTAATAATTTAGGAGAGATTTCCGATTGTTGTCAACATTTCTCAGCAACTGTAGAGGATAACTCGTTAAGTAGAAGAAAGCCCAAAGTATTGGATTGAAAGATACAATTGACATCCTTTTATCTTATTTCAACATGGAAATATTAGCTGTCAAATGCACTCTGACCTGTTAGATCCAACTTCATTATCGGGGGGGGGTGGGTTTCACACATTACGGTGTTAGTTGTCACTCAGTATGGGGTTGCATGAAAGAGAGGAGGGAGTTCTTAAGGTTGCAGCACATAGGTTGTCTTTCACATTGATTGATTGGATCATTGCAGAAACAGTGTCTTCCTCTTACAGAAACACTGTTTCAAATGATTTGGTTACTGGGTATTTTACGGTCAGAGTTATAACAAGAAGACTTTCATCTAAGATTTTTTATCTTATTCTAAAAAATGTTTTAAAGAAGAAAAAAACTTCCTCTAACAGAAATCCCATATCACACTTGTCAGTGATGTCATGGGAAAAATAGCAAGCAAAGCCTTGTGCACTAAACCAATTCATCAGCTCTAATGGTGTTTAATCTATGTATTTATCTCTAATTTATGTAGAATACCTTGGTCTTGGTGTTAATCAGCTTGATCATACATCCCAGAAATCCTATTATGCTAAGCTTTGAGGAAATATTTTTTAATAAATTATTTTACTCATAAACATGTGTGCCACGGTTATTGCCCTCCATCCTGAATTTAGTACTTTGTGCATCCTTCCTTAGCAAAGATAACAGCTCAGAGTTATCTTCAGTGATGTTAAATGAGGTGGGAGAACACACCAGAAGTGATTTGAGACCATTTCCTCTGCACAGGAACTCTCCAGATGAGTATCCTCGCTTGTGGAGTCACCAAGTCAGCTCACTTCAGAGGTTCAATGGGATTTAAGTCAAGAGACAGATGGCCATAGTAAGGGCGTGATTCTAAGAACGGTGATACATTTTTGAGTGGAATTGGACGTACACTGTGGACCATTGTTAAAGAAGTACGGCAGACTTTATATAGCAGACTTTAAATTATTGCCCAAGAGCTTTACTCATGTTACACATGGACAGCATGTCTGCAGTCCTAACATTGCTTTGGTGACTTGGCATTAGTGAAGTCACATTTTGTTTACATGTCAGGCCATTACACTTTCATCACTCTGCATACCAGGAATGGTTGAAAAATTATTTTAATGACTTCAACCTAAGTGTATGCAAACTTCTGACTTCAACTGTATCTAGCAACAGAACACACTTGGATTTAGCAATTTGAGGTAGATCAAATTTTCACAATCTCTGTAGGTCAATCCACAGACTTTCTATAAGATTGAGGTTTAGGCTCTGACAGAGATACTCCAGGACATTGAGCTTCCTTTCTGCAAGCCATTCCTTGGTTGATTTGGTTATGGGCTTAAGATTGTTGAGGTGTTGCAAAGTACAAAAATTGGTTAACCTCAGCATTTTGGCAGAAGGTTTCACAAGAAAATATCTGGGATATTGGGAGCTATTCATTTTCTCCCTCTATATTGACCAGAAACCCTGTCCCCAGTGAACAGAACTAGCCCGATTTCACAAAAGGTATGTCACCATGCATGACAATTGGTACTGCAAACATTTCTTTTGTAATGATGTCTACAAAGTTCTACTTTGGTCTCATCAGACCATTACACATTTTCCCAAATGGGTTTAGCAGATTGAATGTAATCTCAAAAGAAATGTCTTCCATCCAAGTCTTACCACCCTACTTGAAATCTCAGACTTCTGCAGAATGTGGGCGATGGTTGTAATATGCGGGAAGTGCCTGGTGCGCCTTTAAGGTTACCATTGGCTTCTTGATAGGCTCCGTAATGAGCTTTTCCTTACTTGCCCTGTCATCAATTATGTGAATACTGATCCAATGATGCTCACTAGGATATTGAATAATTTTGCACATAATACATTTCAGTTTCTTTTTGTTAGAAATTTCATAGAAATATCTCCCAATATTAAACCAATGTCAATTTTCAATGTAAGTTTCAGAGTCATAAAAATCTAACAGAACAAAATGACAGTGTACCATTTCAAATCCAGTTACATAAAAGAAATGATCAGGGGTCTAAATACTTTGGAAAGCCATATTATATATGGTGTATTTAGTGGCATTTTTGCAGTGCATTGCTGTGGATCCAATGAGAAAAGCAGTTGCATGATGAAGTGATTCTGTGGTCTGTCATCAGAGGCTCCTTCTATCTTGTTCCCAAAACAACAGAAGAGGCTTCAACAACTCTAAAGGCCAATGGAGTATTTTAGCTATAGAGCTCAGGAAGAATTCCACCTAATCGACTCATGGAAGACATTCCCATAGCAGAGACAGGACAGCAAACCAAACTTTAGGGTTTGCTACAATTGTTATAGGCCAAAAGTACATGAAGGCTTGTAATGGTATTCAGTATTTTCCATGTGTCTCAAGAAAAATAATGTTTTTTAGATGCCAAGTTTACTGAGAAAAACAGAGGACTATTGTTAACTGACTTTAGCAGAGCATACAAGCGTACAGAGGATTAATTATGGATTTTTTCAATGAATATTGTATTTTTTCCTCAATTGATATTCCGCTTTAAAACCAAAACAGTTTGGCTGTCCCCATGGGGCACTCCTCCAGATTTAATTAATTTGCTTAAGAAATGTAACAATGAATGTTAATTGTGTTCACACCAATTGTGTTCACAGAGTTGTGAGAGAAAGCTCAGGGGGACGAGCTTCGCAGTGACATCAGAAAGTGGGGTTATGTGAGGTAAAATGCATGGGTGGCCAGAAGGAATCAGGAGGGAGGACTGTGCCACAGTTACTGATAGTGTTCTTTGTCACAGCTGGGGTGTGTAGTTTTCTTGCAGCTTGAATTGTGGTTTTGAGATGCTCAGCCCATTGCTTCAACAGGAACCACATGCGTTTGTTGCAACAGGAAGCCCAAGTCCACTCCTCAAATAGAGGAACTCAGAAACCACTGATTATAGTGGTCTCTAAGCAGAGGTGCCTTGTATGCCTCGCACCTCCCAAAATGAATACAAAGTCGTCTTCAGACTGCATGTTTCCATTCCAGCAAGCTGAAAACTCTAAGCAAGATTCTAGATAAGCCCTCGCTAACTGGAGGCTGTTCAATGTTCAAGAAAGAAAGGGGCAAAATGTATAACTGTCCACCTTGACTGAAGAGAGTATGGAGCATGATGAGTAAAGAGCATGGTGAATATCAATTACTAATTAAAAGATCAGCTGCAGGTATGAAGATTTTTTTTTAAACAAAACATTTCCATGTCTCCAGAGAATCAGGTCCTTTGGACAATGTCTGGTTGGAGCTTTCATGTATTTTAGAAACACTGCATGATTATCAACACAAAACCATGGCAGGTCCTTATACATATAAATGGACAAAAAAAGTATATTTCATTTAGCTATTATGGGATGAAGTGTCAGTGTAATGTACCAGAAAGTGTTAAACCTATGTTCTTCAATAATTAATGGGGTTTAGTATTACAGACATTTCTTTATTTATATGGGCTCACATTCTCAAATGAATGAAGGAGACATTTTATAACAACTTAAAGGGAAAGCAGCATTTGTTTTTACTCACCAATGTGTACCAAGTATTATGGAAAGAAAGTTAATGAATTGTATTCACAAGCTGGATACCTAGGACATGATCACTGGAACTGAACTCCATCTGCACTAACATGACTCCAAGGGGAAAGGGCAAATCTTAATACATCATTCCACTGGCCAACTATTCCAAACCACTGGCAGTCTACATAGGACAGGTTGTCCAACCAAATTCAGCCCAAGAACGAACCCAAAGATGCTCATAGACGTCTCAGAGAACCCCAGGGTAACATCAAGGGATTTAGAGGTCTCGCTTACCAAGATCAATGTCAATGTGCGTCAACTGTGAGAAAGACTGCACAAACTTGGCCTACATGTGAGGTCAGGAAGGAAGAAGCTTCTACTCGTCACAACTTAGTCATTCAACAGAGTCAAAGGTGGATTTGTTTGACCAAAATTGCAAAAACAAAATACTGTTTTTGAACAGAAGAAACTAACACAAACCATAAAGCAGTGGCATTAGTTTGTGGCTGCTTTGTTGCCCCAGAGTCCAGCCAATTTGCCATCATTAAGTCAACCATGAATTTCATATTTTACCAGTAAATTCTGAGGAGAGTGTGAGGAAACAGGGGAATGATCCAAAAAACACACAAAAAATTAAGAAATAGAGGGTTATGGAATACCAAGTCAAAGCCCAGATCTCAATCCTGTTTAATTGGGGGGGACTTGAAGTGGGCCGTGAATGCAAGAAAGCCCTCAAACATTACACAGTTGAAGTAGTACAGTGAAGGAATTGGGCCAAAACTCCTCTCAGTCACTCAAAGACTAATAGACAGTTACAAGAAATTGCAACATCAATTAATTTAAGCCAAAGGGGGCAACATCAACTATTGAAGGTAGGGTTGTACTTATTTTCTGCAAAGTGAAATGTATTTCTATACATTAATAACTGTAGGAGTTGTACAAGAATATAGTTCATGGCTTGAGGTTAACACTAGCCAGCACCGGGTGGGTAAATAAATAGTGTTCAGTTCACGGGAATCAATAAGATGACAATAACACATTGCAGGTATTTCAGAAGACATGAAAATAAGGTCATGAATTCATCATAGCCAAAAATCATAACTATTGTATGATTTACAGGTGACTTCAACTAAGCTCCTATAGATGTGGTGAGTACTCACCGTGGTGAGTAAAAACTTAGGCTGCATACTTTAACACATTAACAGCTTGAAATATCTGAAAAGCTGCTTCTGTTATTTTCATAGGGAGTTAAATTACTACCATGACATCCTACTTTGGCTCACACACAACTTAGAGAGCACATTTTTAAATCAGCCCATCTGAAAGTGCTCCAGATTATATCGGTGTCTAGCTGGTGATTTTACTAGTGTTATTCAGCTCCTCCCCCACAACATTGGGCTGCTTGAGTCCACAAAATGTTGCATTGTTCATTTCTTAAATATTTGGGGTTTACATCATGAACATTTGGAAAGCAATAAGAGCCCCAGGTTCTCTGGAATCCGGAGCATTTGGCCCAAAGTCAAAAGAAGCATGGCTTATAAAAAGACACTGCTGCTCCACTGTTCTCCCCAACTTTCGTACGACAAGGACCCTGTACAGATTTCCTTACTACGAATCTTAGTCATTTCTGGCTATTTTTGCCCTGAACAGGCATCACAAGAGACTTAATTTCCTGCTGGACTGCTCCTTCCTGTTTGTGAAGCGGAAGGAGCCCCTGGGACTGTGGGTTTTTGATGATATGATACATTGGTTGTTAAGGCAGAAACAGACCATTTATGTCTGTCTGCCATTCTTCTACAGTTCAATTGCTTCCTGACAGAGCCATTTGATTTGGTGACCACTTGCCAGTAGATCACTTAGTTGACTACTTCGCAAAATGTGTTGACGATTCAATGTGTGGAATAATTTGTCCTGCTCGGTTGAGACTTGCCAATCACAGGAGTATGAGTGGAGAGTTAAAGGGATGAACAACAAAAATAAAAAAGAAGTAGTATTTTCTCACAGCTCACTGAATTTATTGCTGAGAATTTTCACAGATTACCTTCTAGTTTTTTAGACATATGATAATTAGCGGGGCACAACAGAGGAAGTGTATCGCTTCCCTAACCTGTGAGAACCATGCATCATGCACAGTGGGATGACTGTCACTATGCACCTATTACCTCACCAGATTGCACCAAGCTCCTAAATGGAATGTGCAACAAAATGTTTGTATTAATGAAATTAAAAGCGGGATTATTAAAAATTGTATGAAACATTTACTACCTTCCACTCTATCTACAGTTTGTGGTGGAGAGAAAAAGCTAATGAATAGCTGCGGTAGTATTAACACTAATGACCAAAATTAATAGTTGTTTCTATGTAGTATGGTGAGGATGATTAGCCAGATTTTGTTTTGTTTCAAACAGTCAGAAACCACACTATAAATCTGTCTCTTGTCATTATTATGTATGTAAATATTATTGTTATTGTCATTCCTTGCCTATAAAAGTATGAGTCATTCGTTTTTACTATGATAAGACATTTGTATTTTTTTTTATAAAATACAAGGAGACTTACTTTAATAAATACCAAATATAACAATGTTAGTTGTTACGCTAACACTGCTATATTTACGCAATTATAGTTTAAATCATAGGTCAACAAACGCTAGCACTATGTAACAAAATAACCGTCTCTTTCAAGGCGGGTGCCCGGGATCGTTTCGTCTCTTGCCGCGTGTACATTTCACATGAAAAAAAGCATGGAAAATTTGTGAAGTAAACATTTTTATGACTTAATAAAGTCACCTTCAACATAAGAGCGATATCGCAGTAAATTTTGGCTACTCAAACTACATGCCCTCCTTACAGCTAACGAGAGCCTGTTTTTATTATTATTTATTGTTGTTTTTATTAAAATTAAATTACTTTGGCAAGCCAGGCCCAGGCCAACGGAATTCTGAGAATTTAAAGGCCTAGCCCTAACCCGAGACAGGCAGTTGGGCTGTGTCGGGTTTGCCCTGAGAATGACAACTCTAATTTGCAAAGCTACTAAAAACATAACCACAAACCGACAGAATCATTCAAACAGCAAACAAAAAGGAAAAGACTGTCATGACAAAACAGCAAACATGAAGGGGACAGGAATTGAAGGCATCCTACTGAAGACCACTTCGAAAAGTAATACAATGTTGTTTACAATTCCTGAGTTGAAAATATATTGTTGTGGCAATGTGTACCTATTATGAAAGTATTTAGTCCCATATTTTTTTGTTGCCTTACAGAAATAGAATTGATTTAAAAAGGTATTTTGTGATACTAATGATTTTAACCTTAACAATTTTTTTTATTTTTTTACCTTTTTGATTATATCAAGATGAGTTTGCAGGCGCCTAAGCCATCACAAGGGTTTGTTGAAGCATGACAAGGCAAGGCAACCATATTCAATTACTAAACCCCAAACTAATATGCCTGACAAATACACAATTACAGTTGACTCCCAAGGACTTAGTGATCAAGAAATATTGCCTGTGCCCATAATAGTACCTCAGTTAAACACATACTTTCTTATTATTGTCAGAGACCTGTTAAAACACTTCCATGAGCAGACCTTCACACTTGACCTGGCACCCACACACAGGCCGTATCCCCTCTGTTAAATGGTCCCATTTTAAAAACGTTCTTCAGAAGTCCTTTATAAAAGGTGCCACACAAGACAGTATACCAGCTTCAGTCCATGGTTTAGCACAGAATTGTTTGAGCTCATCCAGCATAAATAATACCAGAAAACCCAGATTAGTGAAAGCAGGATTTTACAAACAATTTGCAGCCAATGGTTCTGATAAGAACATTTTTGGAACAATATTAAAACCAATTAACTTGTACCACCCAAGCTAGAAAAAGCAATCAAATGGCTGAATATGGTCACCAATGACAAAACTGGAATGATTGGAAGCTGCAACAATGTCTTCACAATGGCTGCCTATGAATTTAAACATGCCTCGCTCATTCCTGCAGCCACTCCAAACTGTCAACCCAGAATCCATAACAATACATGAATTAGGTCGCACATATAATCACAATATTAGATGAAACAATGTATTTCTACAGCAAATTCCCAGTAGGTGATAAATTACAATTTAAGGTGGTTCTCAACCAGGGGTACTAGGACCCCTGGGGGTACTTGGCCCCTCCACTGGGGGCACTTGAAAAAACCCATGACACCATATCTTTACTAGTGAAATTAACATGAGTGGGGTACATCAGGGGTACTCCAAGCAGTGCAAAATCTTTTGGGGGGTAGAGTATCTGAAAAGGTTTGGGAGCCACTGCCTCAAGGAACAATCTGCTTTCTATTTTAGGACTGCTGAATAATAACTTATAGACCAATCTTTGTCCAACCGATGCACCTCATCAGAACCCAAAATATGTGTATTTCACGGTTTCTCAACAACATTGTATGTATGCAGGTAAGTAAATGCGGTCATTTTAAGTAGCTTTTATGGAAAAACAAGTAAATGTAAGCAACCTCTATGTATATATTCAATCCAGTTGTGAGAGTTACACTCCCAACAATCCTCTCCCTAAGCTTTTTATTGAAATGGGTAGGATGGAGGTTAGTGATAGTCACTGTAAAAAAAAGCACTATGATATAAAGAGATATTAAAAAGAATCTACAGCGTAAAGCAAGCTAAAATAATTGGTCTGGGTTAGTGCCACAAAAATTTCCCACCAGGGGAAAATCTAAGTCAGAAGCTTTGCCATATGGTCCCATCAACCAAACATGCAAATGCAGCTTCGGAAAAAATTAAGAGACCACTGTACTTTTTTCTTTCCTTTCCAAAAAAGTAGAAAAGGAAGATTTTGAGTGAGGAACAAAAGGGTTAAAATTAAGTGATCACTGCAAATTGAACGCTTCTTTTACGCACTCAAAAACCTTTCAACTATTTTGGAAAGGGAAAAAAAGGTGCAAAGTTCTCTAAATTTTTTCTGGAGCTGGATGAGCTTAATTAAATTTTAATGGCATCTGCGGAAAGGATAATAGGTGGGGAACACACCCAGACACCCTTCTGATATTTACTTACACAAAGCATGTAAATTAGCGTAGTCTACCCTACAGTAACTTCAAAAGCTTATTTTATCAAAGTTGTCCTGGGGTGTATCATAACGTGTCAAATTTCCAAACAAAACTGTCAAGCAACAATTTATATAAGTACATACATCATTGTTTAATCAAATGTTTAGGTTATGTCTAATATAGCTGCTACTACAATTACTTAAATCACCACAATGGATATCACAAGGTTATTTGATCAAGTCCATTGGTAGAATTTATGGCCTCTGTTAGCGAGATCAGTTGAAAACTATTTTGAAACATCTCTCGAATTCATTCGGTGTTACAGTGAGTCAGGTTTCAAATGTCAGGGTTAGGTTTAGGAGTTTGTTTACATTCTTCGGAAACTCAACTGCTGTCTGACAGCAAACCTTACATACAAACGTGCCCGTTGAATAAGTACTTAGTGAGAAATGAGTCCAAATTTTTCGACCCAAAATGACAAACATTCAAAAGATAAAAGGTGCCCGGGGTTGGCTTCTATTGTGTGTGGAGTTTGTTTACAGTCAAGCAGCACAAGCTAGCCAAGTGTTGAAGTAAAAAATCTTTCTTCTCTAATGCGATGTTGAGTAGAGCATGAAAGATTGGTTTACAGTAGAGAACGTGCTAAGCATTTCTCTACAGTACGAATGTGATGGATCATGCCATGAGTATCATAGAAACTTTGAGAAAATGAGGGATGAATGTTTTTAATGTTTTATTACTGCTATCGCAAGTTGTTTTAAAAACTGCATTGCTCCAGATGAGGAAAAACTGTAATTCAACAGATAAGACAAAATGCAAGTGTGTTATTTTATCAGATGAATTGCAATAATGATTGTTACATGAATCGATTATGAAAATAGTTGTTAGTTGCAGCCCTAAACTCTGCCAGTGGTTATCTAATTAGACCAAATGACACATTTATACATAATACCTTGACACATGTGACCAAGAAAGGGAAGAGCATATTTTTCCATTTGCACCTATGCTCATAAAAAAAAGATGTCTTCCATATTTGACCCAACCCCTCTGAATTGGAGAGGTGCTGGGAGCTGGCATAAGTATTTGGGGAGGGTTTTGGGTTAATTACTTAGCTTAAGGACAGAATGACAGATTTTTCACCGTGCCAGCACCTTACAGTAACTGGTAAGATACTCTAACCACTACATTACCTGACCACCATTGTGGACATCTGCAAGTGGGATTGAGCAGTTTCTGCATATCTTCATAATATACCCTCTTTGCCCAAATTAACTTATATATATATATATATATATTAGTTAAGATATCTCTTTAAAGATTAAAATCTTGGTCACTTACAAAATAGGTTAGAGAATGAAAACCGTTTTTCGGTGGGGGTAAACTAACAATTATCATTAGACAGGCAAGCATGCCAGTGTGTGTGTGATCCAGGTTTGTGTGTACATGTGGGGAACCCATAAATAGCCCCATAAAAATAGTAAATCCTGAGAGAAATTGTCGCAAACAAGTTTTGTTCAGCGGGTACAAACTAAGCTAAAACTTGGGTTAGAATTTAGGTTACTTTTAGGTGTAGGAGTTACAGGTTAGGTATAGGATTATATGATACTGCAAAATGTTGTTTAAGCATAAACGTTGGGTAATTGAGCTACCGGTTAGGGAACATGGATTTCAGGGTTCAAGTTAGGTTTCTGGTCCCCAGAAGGATAGCATAACAAACGGTTCTGTCTGTGTGTGTGAGAACGAGATGTGTTTACAAATTAACTGTTGAGATAGCTTTCACAGCATTTCAAATCGTTCGATCCTGTTGCTGACTGCACATGTCCGTCTGACAAGCAGGAATTCCTTTGTGTAATAAAACTAATTAAACGTGAACAAAGCCACATTTAAGTAATACCTTTCCCAGTTTGGTTTACATTCACACAAACTGTGTAACTGTATAGCACTGGATGGGGGTGGGGGTCGAAGGGGTTTGAAAATCATTAGAAGCCACGCAGACAATACAGATCCGTGGTAAAGGAGTAAACCTAAAAGCTCGCGCATTCATTAATTTTGAGCTTTACTGTCATGCACAGAGAATATAGTTTAGCCTAAACCCTTTTCAATTGTCATAGGGTGCAACGTTAAATGTTTTTTAATGGATAGTTAATTGTAGAATGAAATACCTTCTCATTGAGCCGGACGATATGGTCCATTTTTTCTTCATCTTGTAAAAGCTCTTGCAATTCTCTTGTGTTTAAAGCCCTATACCCGTCTGGGGTAGAGTTCGTGTCCTTAAAATTGGACATCGTATTCCTTCACAAGCAGTTCAGACGACTTCGTTTGCAAGCCTGTTTTGTTCCATGTCTTTCACAATGAACAGCAAGCTACAAGCGCGTGTTGTGTTGAAGCAGACCGCGTAGTGAGAATGGAACGCTTCTGTTGGCGGAGACAATACAAGATGCAGTGACACATACCACGTTCCCAACTAATGTAATGCCACTGACAACCACAGGAAGTCTGGTTGTGGTATCAAATTTTTAAATCCATAAACGTATTATAAAGTATTATAAACCTTTTATATGATTGTTTGGCAGTGTTTGATCATTTAATGATTACAACCAACAATTCCACATTACCAGACACATGCTATATCATTAAATATTGGAAAACAAATTGTAGTCTAGACTCAAAATGTTTAGCATGCAGGTAAGTCGTGAGTTACGTCTGGCAAATGGGAATGTTGTAGCCATTTCACTCCGCAGAGTGTAAATGTTCGTAAAAGCTACATTTACAATTTTGGTGCGCAAGTTATTTAGCCTCTGGGTCTGATTGGATGATACAGATTTGTGTATTCTCAAGTTCGTTGTCATTGGTAGCACAGTGGCGGCAATACCCCACATAGGAAGCAGTATTCTGCAGTAAAAGCCCATAGAAGACGAAAAAAATCGAAAATGCGAAGGACTGGGTATAAGGACTGATCTACAAATCACATGGCACCATAAAGGACATCTGAGATCAGACAGTCACAATTTACCCATCAACCTTCCGGTTTGGGTTGTAACGTCATTTACAGGAAAATGGCGGCGTTTACTGGGGAGCGATGGAGAAACGAGTTACCAAGTCATGATATTTTCAATAAATTACGAGAAAAAATTGATTTGCAGCCTAATTCGAATTGCAGGAGAACTGCAAAGAATCTTACATTTTGTCTTAATGGCGATATATTCGTGTGGAATGATGCTGACAGTGTTTTCTACACAACCAATCTAAGGCAACTCAATTCAGAGGACAACTTGGAGATAGTGAAATATCAGGTGAGTTAACGTTTTTAAGTTTGCAAATTTTATAAAGCTACACGTCATGTTTTTTAAGAATTAAAATAGCTCATTTGTCTGTGATACAATTCGTCTGATTGCACTCTTAATTATCATTAATTCTCTAGCCACGATGAATGTATTATGGATTACAGGACTGTACTGTGCGATTATCGTCGACCGCATTATTTATTTTCGGTCCCTGCCAGTAATTGGATATTATCGTGTGGACACCCGTAATTGCGCATTGTTCTATACTACGCAGAGTGTTTAAAGTGTACTAAGTGGACAAGTCGGTCACAACCTAGGGGGCGATGATGTAGGCAGACTGTAGCTCTGTGGTCCTGAATATTTCGATAAGTTCCTTATCAAAATATGGTATTGGCAGTAGATTCGATTAAATTCAATGTTGTCATTGAACAGTACAAGAACGGTACAAGGAAAGTACAACGAAATGCAGTTAGCTTCTAACCAGAAAATAGAAGAGGGCAGAAGAGTTACAAGTATTTACAAACATTAAGTACATGTGTATTACAAGTGGAATGTATAGATGTGCAATGAAGGCAAATGCAGTACAAACAGCAATACCAAGTGTGCAATTAAGGCAAATAGAGGATGGCAGAAAATGTACATGTATTAGGTTCAGTGTATATTACAAGTGGGATAATAGTTGTGGGTACAGATGGCAATTCTAAATGTCATTCTAATTGAGCAGTCGAGGCAAATTGAAGGAGTAAGGTAGCATGTGCAACTGGGAGAGCTAGCAGCAATGAGGTCCCTGAGGTAGACATGTATATGTAACAACTGTTAAAATGCAAGCATGATGGTAGTACTAAATGAGACAAATTTAATGTACCAAGTGCATGTACAACAGAAATGCAGGGATAGCAGCAGTGAGGTCCTTGAGGCAGATGCGGTCGTGTAACAACTGAAAACGTTCATTATCAGACATTGCAAGGCAGTGTCAGGTGCATTCGGAAAGTAATCAAAATTGCTTAAATAAATTTATTTAAAAAACATCTCATTTACATAACTATTTAGACTCTTCTATGACAACCGAAATTCAGTTCAGGGGCATCTTGTTTCCAGTGATCACCTTTTAGATGTATCTAGAACTTCATTAGTTGTGTGGTAAATTAAATGGATTGGACAAAATTTGTAAAGACACAAACCTGTATAAGGTCCCACAGCTGACAGTGCATGTTAGAGCAAAAACCAAGCAACCAGGTTGAAGGAATTGTCTGTTAAGCTCTGAGACAGGATTGTGTTGTGGCATAAATCTGAGGAAGAGTAACAAAAAATATTTTTGCAGCTTGAAGCATCCCATGAACACAGTTGCCTCTATTACGCTTCGATAAATGTTTGGAACCACCAACACATTTCCAATAGCTGGCCGCACTGCCAAACCAAGCAATTGGGAAAGAATGGCTTTGCTCGGGATGGTGACCAAGAATCCAATGTTTGCACCAGAGGTTCTGTGTGGAAATGTGAGGACCATCCAGAAGGACAACCATCTCTGCAGCACTCCACCAATCAGGCCGTTTAGTAGGAGACGCTCCCCAGTGAAATGCACATGACAGCCAGCTTGACCATTATCAGAGAAACCTTGTTGAAAAACTGTTCAAGATTGCGACAATTTTACTTGCACAGTTCCATACGCAAATATTATAAAATTAAGTATTCACCATACTCGTGCCGATTTTAACAACACAAGACCAGTTAAATTACTGTTTTGTACTACACATCCCAGTTTAAACTAATCAAGCACTGTGGAAACAAAGCTCTCTCCTGCTGTCTTTGGGGAATTAATTGACACTGTACCAGCTAGAAATTGTTTGCGAAATGTAGCTTGCAGAACCGTTCTAAAGAAAATTCTGTTTACATGTTCCACGGAATCATCTCAAACAAATCTGACAAGTCAGACACTGCAGGCACCTTACTATCTAATTAACATATTGAAATGATCCCCCACCCCCTTTTAGCCACTATTGGCTTAAAAGCTGAACATAATGCGAGTGCACGAGCTCCGTGTCAAGAAAAATGCCAATGTAGAGCCCTGCACTGGTGTACCAAGCTTGTATGGTCATACCCAAGAAGCATTGAGGTTGTAATTGCAACCAAAGGTGCTTCGACAAACTGAGTAAAGGAGTCTGTATATGTTTTTCTGTGTTTGTGTTTTTTTTTTATAAATGTGCAACCAAAAAACTGTTTACTTTATGGGTTATTGTATGTAGATTGGATTGATGAGGAAAAAAGTGATCCGTTTTAGAATAGTTAATGTAACAGTGTGGAAAGAAAAGGGTCTGAATGCTCTGTGAATGCTCTGTATGTACATTGTGTTTCTACAATGGCTGGTAATATTCTGAAAAACATAAAAATTCTAATCCGCTCACAATAATCAGCTCTGAAATACACCTCAAGAAGCACCACAGTTACATGAATATATAGAAAAAAAACAACAGGACACCGCTCCTTTATACTTTCAATGTTTCCAAAAATTTTGAAAGTGAAAGTTTTGACTGAGGTACAGAAGTGTTCAATTTGCATTGTTCTCTTTATTTCAACCCTTCTGTTCCTCACTCAAAACCTTCCTTTTCGACTTTCGGAAAGGTAAGAAATCGGTGCAGTGGTTTCTAAAATTTTTGCGAAGCTGTAGCTGTGTGAATACACTAACCTTAATGAAGGTGTGGTAATTAAACTTTTTTTAAAAGTATTTCTTGCGGATATAAAATATATGTAGTGATTGGTGCGCAACACACGTGGGGAGGTGTTATGTTGGATGGTAGAATAATAAGCCAGGGCCCATAGTGCCAGGATATTTTTCACAATTTTCTCTTTGGCTAATGTAAGCCAAGTCTAATGGATTGTCCCAACAGACATTTGGAAAAGTGTCTTTTTGAACAAGATAATCCTCTTGTCACATTAAAGATGTGAAATAATCCCACATGTGTAAGCAGTATGCCTATGGTGTAAGCCAGGGCCGATTCTAGAATTTCAAGACGCCTGGGGCTTAGCCCAGACCGTGCTAGAGGGGTGGTGGTACAACAAAGCGTGTCTGAAAACGTTGGCTCTTGTTGCACGATTCTCTAAACACTATTCCAGCTGTATTAATGTCAGCTCGAAAACAAACAAGCAGACATCTTCAACTTAGCAATATGGACACTGGACTAGACTAATTACATCAGCTTCTGATCTGTTACCATTTGTATTCGGTAATGAAAATTGTAGCGTTGCAAGCATTAGACTTAAACATTGAGCATTACTTTCTTTTCCCAGACACTGCTGTGCATCAATCCACCACGGTTTGAAGTGTGCCAGGTGTTGCTGAGCCCAACACAGTACCATGTCGCACTCATTGGACAACGGGGAGCAACTGTTCTAGAATTACCACAGCGGTGGGGGAAGAGGTCAGAGTTTGAAGGAGGGCGGAGCAAAGTTAACTGCAAGTGAGTATGAAACGTCAATAATAACTAACTTTCTGACAGTTTACCATTGAAGCATTTTCTGTAATATATCTGGTCCACATACTGCTCCGGAAAAACATTCAGGCACCACTGCACCTTTTTTTTCGTTCCTTTCCAAAAAAGTCAAAAGGGAAGGCGAGGAACAGAAAGGTTAAAATTAACAGACCACTGCAAATTGAACGCTTCTGTTCGTCACTCAAACCGTTCCTTTTCACCTTCTTTGGTAAGGAATGAAAAAGGTGCAGTGGTCTCTTAATTTTTTCCGGAGCTGGATACGTATTTGTCCACTTTGAGTTTTTTTGGAGAGCAAAGTGCGAAATTGAATTCCACCTCCTTAATCAATACATTGAGGTACAAAAAAAATCATCGTTTTATCTATGTCAAATAAACATTCTTACACACTCCACATTCTGTGTTGACTCAAATCCAGATGAAGTAAGGAGGCTGTGCCGGGTGTTCTGTGTTGTCTCCTTCTACCAGGACTGTTCCTGTGGCTGAGCGTTTCTTCACCAGCTCCGCCTCAGTGACCCTTCGGCAGGCTGCCTGGTTTCCCAGTGAGACGGAGGAGCCACACCTAGTGCTGCTGACCTCTGATAACACTATCAGGTGATCACCTCACAACGCCGTAATGGAAATGAAGTCATCTAATCATGTTGGGATTTCCATGCATCAATGTGTTGTTTTTTTGTCACAGTAAGCCATTAGCGGGTATCACCAGCTCCTACCAGTGATGTCTGTTTGTGGTGCTAGTTTTGCACATTAACATTCAGTTGGTATGTATAGGTTCTACAGTTTGAAGGAGCCTCAGAATCCAGCCAAAGCCCTGTCGGTGTCGCAGTCAGAGGAGGACAGCAGTGTGCACACACGAGGGTAAGTTGCTGTCATCTTTAACGTCTACTGAATTTAAATGCAACTGATACACACGCCCTGTTACAAGGCTTACTAGTGACGTCAGTCTCTAACACGTCGCCATTTCAGGCGCTCCTATGCAGCCTCTCTGGGGGAGATCGCTGTGGCGTTCGACTTTGGGCCGGTGTCCAGTGACCCTCGGCAGCTCACGAGCCGGCACTCCAAGGAGGACGTGCTAGTGTACCCTCTCTACGTTCTCTATGAAAACGGAGAGACGTATCTCAGCTACGCTAGCCTTGCGCAAAGGTGAGGAGCAGTGTTTGGATTCGCCGTCCCCAGAGTCCCACGCTTACAGGCTCCCGACGGGTGGTGTTTGGGGTTATACTTGGGATCTCTTTCAGGGTGGGCCTGACTGAATTCCAAGGAATTAAACATGGCTCGGCTTATTCAGGCGATACAGATATGATGCCGATGTTTCAGGAAAGCAGAATAAAATAATGTCTTGTATGTACACATTTTTTGTGTGTTTTAGTTCGGGGAGCTTCAGTAAGCCCATTGGGCCCTTGCCTATGTACCCAGCGGCCGAGGACAACTACGGTTATGATGCCTGCGCTGTGCTCTGTCTGCCCTGTGTGCCCAACATCCTGGTCATCGCCACAGAAACGGGCACACTGTACCACTGTGTGGTGCTGGAAGCAGAGGAAGAGGAGGAGACTGGAGTAAGTACTTCCCTCGACGGTGGGTGTGGGTGTGGGTGGGTTGTGGGTCCAGGTGTGCCCCGATATGGCTGCCGGTTCCGGGTACCCATCTACACCTTTTATCTCACCGGGCTGTACTCCCCATACTTCTGATCTCTGTCATTGCCAGGCGGTGGAGAAGTGGATGCGTGGCTCGGAGGCGGTGCCTTCTCTCTATGTGTTTGAGTGTGTGGAGCTGGAACTCACCCTCAAACTGCCTGCTGTGGAGGAGGAGGAGCCGGTGGACTCCGACTTCACCTGCCCAATCAGACTGCACAGAGGTGAGCGGATCATGCTTATTGGCTGATGTTGGTGGTTGAACACTAAAATGGGATTCATAAATGCTTTCTACAAGGTCTCAAAAGTCCACACTTCAACATGTTTGTCTGATTCACATTCCATGTGTCCTGGTGTCTGTATTGTAGATCCCCTGTGCCAGTACAGATATCACTGCACCCACGAGGCTGGAGTACACAGTGTAGGCCTCACGTGGTTTAACAAACTGCACGCATTCCTCCAATCAGGTGAGTCTTTCATGACCAGATAGTGTTTGGTGAATTACTTGCTGGGTTTACAGGATATATCAGGTTAGGTCTTGTTCATTTATTTATTTGTTTGTTCTGTTCTAATATTCCCAGATGAGGAGGACAAGGACAGTCTCCAGGAACTGGCTGCTGAGCACCGCTGTATCATAGAACACATCCTCTGTACCAGGCCCCTCAGTAGCAGGTAATGTATCATAGAACACATCCTCTGTACCAGGCCCCTCAGTAGCAGGTAATGTATCATAGAACACATCCTCTGTACCAGGCCCCTCAGTAGCAGGTAATGTATCATAGAACACATCCTCTGTACCAGGCCCCTCAGTAGCAGGTAATGTATCATAGAACACATCCTCTGTACCAGGCCCATCAGTAGCAGGTAATGTATCATAGAACACATCCTCTGTACCAGGCCCCTCAGTAGCAGGTAATGATAATTCTGTAAAATAAATTTGTATCAACACAATCATGTTTTGAAATTGTAGTCCCTGTTTATTCTTTTGTCTTCTTTCTGCTTGCTGACTTAGGAAATATTTTATTGGTATTTAGTTATGTATCTAATCTGGTTTTGAGGTGTAAAATGTATGTCCGTAATGCCAGCAAGGTAACGAAATGACACTCAATACGGCATCTACATTTTTTAAAGATTTGTTCATGGAATAGGTTACTAGCTAAACATATGTGACATCAAATCATTGAATGGATTATGATCATTTAGGTACAATGACATTGGCACCCCGATTTCACTTTGGCCGGTGCAACCAAGTAGCCTAGAGCATGTTGGCTGTCATTAGCAATTTGGAAGCGGAAGAACAACAGGGGTTTTTGATTAATAACATTGAAAAGAAAGGCTATACCCCTTAGCATTTTCACAGAAACTTCTTCTCTGCCACGTCTTGGCTAAATATATCATACTTCCACTAAAACAATGACCTGTTGATGTAAATCATTATACAATGTAATGGGAAACCTCTTTAACATAATCTTTAAGGTCAAGAAAGTGAATTTGTTCTGTTGGGGGAAGTGTTTGTTTTACATTAAACTGACTGAGATTCTGCTTTGAGGCAGAAGTACTATCTGGGACTATAAAGTAAATGCTGTTCTACTTGTGTTTATGTTTTTCTATTTTCTCTTTGGGCAGTTTGTCAGCACCAGTACAGGGCTTCTGGATTGTTTCCGACCTGTCTTTGGGTGCCACCATGATCTGCATTACTAGCACATATGAGTGCCTCCTACTGCCACTGCTGTACGGTTCAGTATGGTTTCAAACGTCTGAGTTGCCCTTTAGTTTAAGTCCGTTAACGAAGCAATTAACAGCCCGTCATCTTTCCATTGACTATACGAGGGCTGTTGCCATTGAGTGTCACATGCTGACTGCGTACATCGACATGTGTTCCAGGAGTTCCATCCGGCCCCTGTCTCCTCCCCTGCTGTGTTCCCACCCGGGACTGGGCTCAGCCAGCTCCCCACTACGTGGTTTACATGATGACTCCTTTGAGCACATCCGCGGCATCCTGGCCCGGAGCTTCACCAACCCCCTGATGCTCAGGTAGCAGCTTCCTACAGTGGAACGTCGCACTCCCCCGGCATCGCGCTGTGCTGACATAGGGTCCTCCTTTGGGGTGTTTTGATTGCGAGACTTTGCTCTGAATTCCGCGGTCTGGGTTCTTTTGTGTGTTTAGGGCAGGTGACAAAGACACCTCGTCCCCTCCTCCAGAGTGCCTCCAGCTGCTGAGCAGGGCCACCCAGGTGTTCAGAGAGGAGTACATCCTAAAACAGGACATGGCCCGTGAAGAGATGCAGAGGAGGTGAATGTCGGCGGTATTAATTGGCACGGACACATGTTCCTTGTGCGCTAGCATGTTGCTGACTCGCTTCTTGTTCAGGGTGAAACTGCTGACGGGACAGAAGAACAAGCAGCTGGAGGACCTGGCCCTGTGCAGAGAGGAGAGGTAAAATACAGATCCCTTTCATTGGAAACCTAGTGCTTGATGCCCTGTGCAACGGTATGTACACACAGGCCTCCAGCAGCTCAGAATTGTGCTGTAACAGTTGAAGCGCTTCATAATAATGGATTGGATTTAGTGCCTTCATGATGAATGCATTTCAGTAGTCTTGTTTTGCAGAGGTTTAACGTTAGACAGGGACATGTATAGCATGAGTCAGGGTAGGTGGCAGCACAGTATTGTATTATCTGAAGACTTTCTCAACGTCTTAGGGGCCTGGTACCATTATTGCTTGAAGTGTGATATTTTGGGGGGTTTTCTCCCCCTTCAAACTCTGGATTGGGTGTAAAGATCACACTAAATGGTGCTGTAGTTTGCTATAGGAGTGTTCTAGGTTTGATTGAATTCGTACTGAAGTGCTTTTCTTTACAGGTGAGATCTTAGTGCGATCCAAACAAAGGAAATTAACCTGAAGTGTTTGTTGAAATGCTGAAACTTAAAGCTCTAATACCTTCTGCAAATAGTCGATATATTTCCTATGCATGTCTCAGTAGAACAGCTGTTGTACTGTTTCCTCTGCATGTTGCTGATAGATCACAGCCGAAATAACAGTGGAGGAAGACATGTTTGTGGCATCAATGACGTGGGGGTCCTTGTGTACTTCAGCAAAGTGTGAAGTCCGCTTCAGAATGCTGGAAAACCCATTTAGTTATGTGTTTTTAGCTTGAAACTAACATGCATTTTTAGGCCACATGAATAATTTTCTATAGTACTACAAATATCCAATTGTGATATCTCTTTCTCTACTATATAAATATTTGGATGAATAGGTGGTATAGTGAAGCAGGCTGATTTGCTGTCGTGAGAGCTAGCTAGTGCCAGTAAAGAAACCGCTGCCGTTAGAATTAAAACCATTATTTTTACATGGCTAGGAAATATCACTTCGGTACTATAAATAGCCAGCTACCATATGTGCCCAGCTACAGCTGGTTGGGTTTTATTGGGTCATAATCCCCATAAAACCTAGCGGCATTTCACCATTCATTTATTCCATAAGGGATTTTAGAATTGCTTTTTTAGTATCGTCTGTGTTATTTTGGCTTACTCCGGCTCAGCTCAACCATGTACATCTTGTCAGGAAGCTTCAATTACCTATACAAAAACATCTTTGCTTATTTAGGCAATATTGGTAAAAGTATATAGCTTTCAGGATTCAAACCACCTGTTTTTAAAAGTAAGCAATAAGGGACAAGGGAGTGTGGTGTATGGGCAATATTCCTCTGCTAAGAGCTGTTCTTCGGTGTGACGCACTGCTTTGTGCCGGGAAACATTTAGTCATGATACATTGGCAATATGTAACAAACCCCCATGCCTTATTGTTTACTTATAAATACTATGTTAATTACCTTATTGCTCTGATAAACTGGTGATTGATACAATTAGACCAGAAAAAAGTGATGTCATCCCCATGGTGCACGGTCCCATATACCACGGCTATCAGCCAGTCAGTATTCAATCCATTCGGTTCATGAGTATCAATATATCATTTTGTTTCGCAAACATTACTCAACATAAAGTATGTAGTGTTGAATTGTTTTTTTTCCAAGCTTTTTATGTTTGCTACCGTTTCTTCACTAATTGGTAAGCTGTCAGGTTCCTTGCCCAAGAACCCCCATCAGATGTGTTCAATGAACACTGTTTAGTGTTCATATGCAGAAATTAACAATTAAAATGAAAGCAGTTGATAAAATGTTTTCAGTTGCAGTGTATTTTTGCAATGGTTGTCTATGTGTATGATTATTAATGAGAGAAATATATTACAAATGACAGAATGAATCACAATACAGAGTACATTGCAATACACAAATGATCACAATATTATCATGTCATGACCCAAGTATCAGGATGTTATTGTGAGGCCCAAGGTCACTTCAATCCCCATTGATCATAACGTATTTAATGTGAGCATGGACTTGTGTGGACCCTGTAGCTCATTTCTTGTGTGTGGAAGAGTTAAGTGCATCAGGGACATTAGCACTAGCATACATTAACTCCCAGTAGTCTTGTAACAAATGTAGTCTTTCAATACTATTGACGCAGGATAGTTGTCGTTTCAGCTTCCAGTATGCACATGTGATTATTCAATCAAGTGATCTGGCTGATTTGGTATTCCCAGTGTCCTGGGGTTGTCATTAAACAAAGCCATGTGAATTACAGTGATCGAAGTACAGATGATTCCTATGATCTTTAAGACATTTCATAATGTACACTGAGATAATAAATTCTTGTAATTCTTTGTAAATAGAAAAAGCCTGCGGGAGTCAGCGGAACGTCTAGCTGATAAGTATGAGGATGCCAAATATCGCCATGAGGTCACCATGAACAGGTTAGCTGTCACTATACACCTATTCCACAGCTTCCAGTTTTGAGTCCTTTAGTTTTTTCCAAAGTATATATATTAAAAACAGTCATTGAAACATAACCAAGACACATTGTGAAGCAACCACATCAACAACAGCAGCTGATGTCAGATATGTAAACAATTCCTCACTGACTTGTTCTGTATTATTCCAGGGTAAAGCAGGTTCTGGGGAGTCTGCGCAGTCAGCTGCCTATTCTGTCTGACAGTGAAAAAGACATGAAAAAAGAGCTGCAGACCATCAATGACCAGCTGCGTCACCTGGACAATGGCATCAAACAGGTGAGCCACCTCTCCTGGAGTCTCCAGTCATCATGATCTTCACGGAGAATCTTACTGGTTCACAATAAGGACCTCGCTGGTGTCTTCTATTGTCCAGGTGAATATGAAGAAGGAGTACCAGAAGAAACAGATGAATAAAGGGGTGTCTCCAGCCAAGGCTACGGTGACCCTCAATGCCCATCAAAGGAAGTGTGTCCAGGGAGTGATAAAGGAACAGTGAGTATAAGCAGCTTTTCCCAGAACCCGTTTGATTTAAAGACACCCCAGAATGGACTGCTGTCAATGCTTTTTAATGTTCTTCCTGAGTCTTGACTATGTGGCAGTGTTCTTTTCATTAAGTAGCCTCATGACCTTTCTTACAGGGGAGAGCACATAGGAGACATGATGAAACAGATCAAGGACATCAAGAACCATTTCAGTTTCTGAGACCCACTACTTCACAGACAAAACATTGATGAAGCGCTATTGTAAATAAACTTGGTGAACGCTTGCTATATTAGTCTGTCTCAAAGAATGTCCACTCAGAGATTAATAAAGCTAGTCACTGTGTCAGTCATCAAATGTCACATTTCAGCACCTAGTAGTTAAAATGGGAAAATGTTACATACAGGAGTAAAAGGTTTTCTACATTTTCTATTTGGCGAATAAAAGCAGTGCATATACAGTACTGCAATTACTTAAGATTACCTATATTTCCAGTATGTGGCTAGTAACTGCATGTGACATTTGCCTCACATACTACCCAAGGGGGTGATGTACAGAGTCTATTTTTCAGCTTCACCATTAAATGGATCGTTCTCATATCATGTGACTGGCTCCTTTCTGTCTGTCTTACAGGGGATGGGAAGGAAGTTATTTTGGTTGGTGTTTAAAAGGCATTCAAGTAATACTTGTTACTATATAAAATATACGTTGGAACAGCTTTCTTATCAGAATGCACTTCCCACTTTATTTTGCTATTTCTATTTATCTGGAATCCCATAAATCACAGGCTGCTGTCCAGCCACAGCTTTATGGGTTCCACACAGAGCCATTCACAGGATTGCCATCCAAAAAAAAAGCTGTGTTAGAGACAATCACAAACATTCCATAAAGTACAATTTGGTTTATTATATACAGAATTATGTACACAGTACTGTATAAATGTGCAAGGGGCCCAGCAAAAGCATCCAAGCATGCAAACAGAATACATTTTTTGCAAAGATCCTCTCATTATTGTTGGAATGACTTCTCCAGGAAAATGTACAAGACAATAATCTTAAATATACAACCCAAAGAAAGCAAATGCATAATTTTGGTGGAATTCCAATTACTTGGAAGAGCTCGAATAATCTGGTTTATCACAGCCCAAATAAGTGTCATGAGGACAACGAAACACAGTAGAAGTAAGCGGATGGTTATGGACAAATTATTCTGCTCAAATTAGAGAACCACAGACTTTTTTTTACATATGGCTTTATTTCCATAGTTTTTTGTTTTCATTACAGAGAAAATTGGTTCACATTTTCCTGACTCATTTACCATTGATCATACAGCATTATGCCAATGTGTCCAAGCATGTTACAGAACACTTCAACCCTCTGAACCAACCATTAGAATTAAATCTGGTTCGGGATGTATCTATGTACATGTTGTTTTTTCTGTTTACAGCAACAAAACAACATACAAATGGTTTCATAGTACAGTGAGATATCCATAATAGATTTAAGTATTTTAGCACCTGCTTAAATATTTTCTTAATGTGTTGCAGTTGATGGTAAATGACAAGTCAGAATTTAAGTCAATTTTCTCTACCAAAATATACCAGTTTTGGTTATTATATTAACCAAAAAGCACAGGGAAAATACAGCCATATGTAAAAAGGAGTGAACTTCCCTTAATGCAGTCTTAAGAATTACGGATATATTGAATGTTTTAAAAATAAACAGGGAACTGTGAGCTTGTTACTCTTTGTTGCAGTACTGTTGCAGTAGTTACTCATAATGGTTGAGTGAAGATTTCCAAGGAAATGTCTATACAAGTCAATTTAAACCTTTTTCTGGATAACCCTAAAGGAACCTGGTTAGATGTCCCCTGAAATTATTAAATTGGGCTTCAGTGTTCAAACCTTCCCCATTTAAGGAGTCTTGAACACTGAATCATTACAAGTACAGTATGCGAGTCACAGTATTAGTCTGTGTCCGATTACAGATGTGCATACCCCAAAGTGAATTCCAAATATTATACATAGAATAATTTTATACTGACAGTAATACAACCCATCAACATTAATTTATCTTTCAGTGCAAGTTAATCTGGCTTCCTTATTTATATCCCAAAACTGTGAGAGACAAAAACATATCAAGATTATATGATGATACGTATAAACTCAAGACATTTACAGATGTAGTACATGCAAGTCAAAGAATCAGTTCTCAATGTATCCATAATCACATTTTCGTATTACAATGTTCAACCAAAATTAAGCAGCACGGTCTTAAGGAAAAATTGTTGTATATTACTTGTTTTACAACAGCTAAAGCATGAGTCATGTTTTTTTTATTTTTTTATAGAGCCCCCCTAAGTAATACACGCACACACACGTGCGCACACACACTGAAATCCACACAAAACAATTGTTTAACCACAATTAAAAACCGTCAAGAGATGTTTGTTAATTCTCTAAAACAGGGATAGGAAACCCTTAACCTGGTGATCCATAGGGTCTGTTTTTTTTAACAAACCAGCTAGATAAGGTGTGTTGAATTAAATCAACCTAGTGAAACTACCTACAGAGCTCATTTATCACAAAATTCAACCCACCTGGTCATTTAATGTCAGTTAAACTTGCAAGACCCAGTGGCTTGAAGGAACAGGTAACACATCCACTTTAGAGAGGCTCAAAATGTTTTAATGCAAATACTTCATGGTACATAACATGTTTGGAAAAGTTTGTTTTAGGTATATAGTTAAACTAGTTTCTCGATCCCAAAGCCAAGCTTTTGCGTTTCAATGGACTGATGTAATTCCTTGAGTGACAACCCATAACAAAAAATGTTTCTGATACCCCGGACTGAAATTCTGTACTGTTCTTTCTCTTGTTAATGACTACAGCCCTGGTTGCCATTTGTTTTTTGATCCAATGATTCCATCTCCTTGTGCCCATTTAGTGTGTTTTGACCAATCAATGTTTTCACAGTTCCATCCAAGAAAAGGAACATGAAACCAACAGAAAAGTTAAAAATAACATTTAAAAGAAATATACACGTCATTATTTCCGCTCAGACATAACATCTACATTTTAGCAACCAGTCCAGGAAAGACTTATCAGATCATATCCTTGTCTCTACAAATGACTTTGCAAGAGTATTGGTAGTGGAAATAAAACTGTGAAATATGATATACAAAATAAATAACTAAAATAAATATCAAAAGCTGAAAAACAAGAGCATTTTCACAGCAAAAGGGCAAAAGCAGAGGATTTGTCAATGTTTTACCCTAAACATCTAGGCCGTTCACACAAAATGTTAAAGTAATATTGTCAACAGTGAGTTTGTAACTTGGATTATCCATTCCAATAAGACAACTTTGTAACCCCAGTCACTACATCTAAATGGTTCAACACTTTTCAGCCACCAGAGGTCCTAAAGAAAAGAAAAATAGGCAAAGAAATCCATTTTAGACCATTGGGACAGCCTACTAATCACAGTAATTGTTGACAACCCTCGGCAGAGCTGGCAACAAGACGCATCTGGAATTCAGGGCAAATGGAAGACAAGCCAGGGACGCCACTACCAGTTCACAAAGTTACCAAGGCGACTCAATCTCCTCCACTTTACTTGATTGGTTAAACAGTGCAGATGAGAACCTCTGACCGTTGTACTGGTTCTTGTCAGGACCAGTTTCAAAGGCAACTAGTTTCAGGGGTTTCAGCTGCGTTAGGTCAGACTGTCCAGAGGCAGACCAGAACCACTACTGGAATCCGGCATGGGGTCTGAACAACCACAGGTTTGTATTGTATATTGGGGGGGTCAGGGTCCATTTATCCCAGGATTTTCACTTATTGGGGGTGATCATGACCTCCCCATTCTACACCCCTGTGTCTGACACACAGGAGGCTGCTGAGGACAGCTCATAATGTCAGTGAATGGGAAGGGATCCAACACCTGGAAACCACCTGTGAGTTTTAATACCGTTCCATTCCAGCCTGCCTGTCCTAAGAAAGGTGCCAGCTGTGCTAAGACAGCATAGTAATGGATCTGTAAAACTGCACCGTGAAATGGGTTGATGGACCACAAGAAAAAAAAAGAAAAGAAAAAAAGACTGGGTTATTTTGGCATTCCAAGAATGGAATGAGGGGAAAAGTAATGATCACCTTCATGATTAATTACTATCAAAGCTATATACTGCACACGCACACAGTCTTAATTTACGGGAAATATGAACTACAACCAAAATCAGGAAGAGAGAAAGATCAAGTGATGCACAGAAAACACAAGGGGATAAGAACTGTTCACTTAGTGACGTGGCAGAAATTCAATGGATCCATGTTTCCAATACGTGAAGGAGCATTAGAAGACTACCAACTCTTCAGATCGGGCTAATATGACAAGTCCAATGTCCACAGTAGAAACGGGACAGATAAACACACAGGAAAATTTACTCTGCAGAAAAACTGTTGCAGTTATTTACAAACTTTTAGTAGTAATGTTCACCATCACGTGCCTCAGTTTCCTCCAAATCCTTCTAGACAGGAATGGCCTTTACTCCTTCCGTGACCATTTTAAACCTCCATCTTAGATTGTCTTTAATTAAAAAGCACCCATACTCTGGCCTTGCACCCCTCGACGGTGGGGGAGTGGCCTTCGTGGGGCGAAAATGTCATTGGGCACGAGGAGAAGGGGAGGGTCAGAAGATGGGGTGCAATTTCAGCCAAGGGGATCATGTCTCCGGGAGCTGGCTGATGTCAGTCAAGTTAGTGTCGTTGAGGATGGCTCGGATACGGTCTAGAGAGTCAGCCTGTCTGATTCGCTCCAACTGGACCTGTGTGGAAAGTGTTGCTGTGGGGGTTATCGATTTAATTTACTAGATCCACATATACAGAAAGATATAGGTAACTGCAAAATCAAAGAAACACTTCTAAACCTGTGCTGCCACTAGCGCTGACCGTACCTGGAGGGTCTGGGAGAGCTTGACAAAGTCCCTCTGTACCTGTTCACTGACATCCAGCTCAGTCTGCAGCCGCTGGGCCTTGTCCTTCTCATCCAATGCTTGAGCCTCCAGGGCACCCTGCCTCCACACACACACACACACACACACACACACACACACACACACACACACACACACACACACACACACACACACACACACACACACACACACACACACACACACACACACACACACACACACACACACACACACACAAACACAAAAACACAAACACACA
>JACXGJ010003480.1:0-53389 GCA_016801105.1 Esox niger
TGGCGGACTGTAAACAATCGTTTCAATGTGCATGACGCCACCTACTGCACTGGAATAATCACTCCAACAAAATTAAGAGAGTAAAAACGAAAAATATATTTTCTACGTATAGTTGGCACAACACAAGAGATATCTACCTAATACATAATTTTTAAGATGAAATGTCCCCCTTAATCACAGTACACACAGCGATCCACACGGTTGCGACTCTTGCTGTACTAGATAGCATTCGTTTTGGTTCTGTATTAACAGTTAAAGGGGATATGCCTATTTTCGGATTTGTTATAGCCAAATATTTTTTTGTTTGTTTGTTTTGTCTTTGTATCCTTTAAGACATGGAGAAAATGATTTCATGTGCGTTTAAAAGACGTTTAACTCATAACAGGTGTAGACCCATTCATGTTTTATGTTGCCCACACCTGTTTTACCTGTTCATCTTGTGACAGAGGGCAAGGGTTTGGGTGAGAGCAGTTAAGGCACGAAGATGTAAATGGGTTATTGAAATTCAATTAAACATGTGTTACAGTGTACTGCATAAGTGTTTATTTCTGTATTCGAATACCATGTGAGACAATTCAATGAATAAATATAATACATTGCATAGGGGAAGTGGGCTCAGCATGGAAATCCGTAAATTTGACTCAAACTGTAAACCCCAGCACAATTTAGGAGTTTATGCCACTATAAAATTGATAACATTTCAACTTATATTTGTGTCCACTTGGCCTATAAGCTACTTTATATGGCGAACCACTTGGTGCCAATGCATTTCAAAAACATGAAATCTGAAATTATGTTTTCGTTCGACAAAAAATCCAAACACCTCTACGCTGAGGATAGTTGGCATGTGCTGTGTCACTTCAACACGCTTTATAAGCATTGAGAAAATGACATTCGACTTGTGTTTGTTATTTGTAAGTCAAGACAAACTGTTCAGGCTAGTTACGACACACCGAACATTTTGTCTTGGGTTTGCAACAGGTGTTGTTGAATTTAAAACCAAAATATCTTCCATACAACTTAAACCATAGGCGGTCACTCCCAGTAAAACCAACTTCGAACCGACCGTTTATGTCTTCATTGGAATGTAACACAACATATCAATGCTTAACGTTTGAATTTGAATGGATCATTTTGGGAGGCAACCGGTCTCTTGTTTAGAGAGGCAATAGGCGACTCAAAAAACCGCCTATATTACTCTTGTCACACGTATACTCCACCCATTTTCTCAAGTTAGAACTTGCAGAGTTCTGTTGCATTGTTATTTTGAAACAACACTGGCGATAGAAAATGATGCTATTATTAGAAATATTAGGAGTTAATACTTGATGCGTTCATTCCACCCTTACAGAACCGTCTAGTTATAATAATTTCAGTTTTTATATGTAATATTTAAGATGAGTGAGTGTGGGGACAACGATATTCTTGAAATGGATTCTGTGTCGGAGACAGAATCAGATGGGGTCACTGAGATGGAGATGGGAATCAATTATGAAGACCGTAAGTTAATGCGGATTTATTTATTTTTCGCAATAATGTTTAACACGGAAAGAGGGCAGAGGAACCATATGCTACGGATATGCCACGCCTACGCACTCGTACTTTGTTTTGCTATTTTCTCTTTTATTATTTGATACTTTTAAAAGTATCAGTATATTTCTTTTTACATCATTGCCCATTGTAGATGCAAAGTTCAAGGCTGGAAGGGGAATTGTAGACAATCCTTTTTTCCTAATCTCTGGCTAACCCTGCCTTTTGACATTGTCTATTGTCACGAACTTCATTTTGTATACTACCACGAATGAATATACTAAAGTTAATTTAGGGTTATCCTTGTTGTTACTCCACCTTTGCAACTTTCAGTCAGGGTTTCTTTTTTCTTCACTAACAAATGTTCATGCTCTGACCACTGTCTACAAAGACATTTGATTGTTTAAGTTTTTACCCCTGTATGACCCAATTGCCGACACCCGGGCAGCAGATATTGGCATCCTGTATTTCTCTCAAATGAATCGTATCTGGATGTCTGACTGTCAGTCCAAATTCGCCATTCCGCCGTTTTTTACATGATCACAGTGGAGTCATTAATAATCAGGTCTAACAACTACACATTCATTGAGGCCAGATTTCAGTCAAACTGTTATCTGCACAGCTTGCCGATATACCGCAGCTAAACTCACAATAAACACACCTAATATTTGCCCAGTGTACCCTGTCCCGCCCTCTTAAATGTCTTTTGATCTTTTAGATGTTTGATTATGACTAGTTTATTACTTGGTAGTGATTATAGTCTAAATTTACAGAAGCACAACCATTTATTATATTATGAATTATAATCAAAGTACTTCATCCGTTAAGTGAGTGGATTTCCATCGTGTGCTACTTATTCAAAAACCTTGTCTCATAAACCTTGCCTATACTTCTGCCTTGGGCTAGTGAACATACACTGAGACAAAACATTATGACCACTCACAGGTGAAGCGAATAAAGTTGATCTTCTTAAAAGGACACAAATTAAGGTCTGGGTGGTTTAGATGGTAAGCAAACAGTCAGTTCTCAGTAGTCAACTGAGAGGATGCAGGAGAAACAAAATATTAGGCAGGTGGTCATAATGTTTTGGCTCATGAGTGTACAAGCCCATACGCATTTGAAATGGTTTTAAAGCATTAAGTAGATTCAGTGTAGCATGTTCGTTCCTTAAACATCACTCAACACGGAAGGATGAGTTGCCTTTATGAATAAAATGGTTATGAGAATTGGTTTGCCTAAAGTTTCAATTGGGTTGTGTCTCATATTTTCACAGTCTGTGAAATGGATTACACAGTTAGACTGTGTAATCCAGAATTGTTCATGTTTTCCAAACATGACTCCAGATTGTCATTACATCAAGATTTCCATTGTAGGCTGAAGCTACATTCTGGATTTCCTAGCTTTGGATGAATGGAATATCAGTTGTGAAAAGTATGAGTGTATGACCACACACAAACGATTGGTCAAATTTCACAGAGCAAACACAATTGTGTGCTCATAGTTCTTTGTTGTGGTGCTGTTTTCCGTACCACAGTAACAATACACATCCTTTGCACTCAGGCTAATGCTGAGGGAATCTGATCATTACCGTCTGCTAGACTTGTCTAAAAGTATTGCAAAAGAAGGGCCTTAAGAAAACTTTGCATTTATGCTTGGTATGATGTGTAATCATGTAACAACCAATAAATGTTATTGACAATTACCATGAACTGAAACCAATTACAACTATAATTGTTTTACCAGCAGAATGGCATGGGCTAGAGGAAAAGCCTGATAAGCCAACAGTTCAGACTGGTCAATCTCATACATTTTTTAGATGTTACCCGAGGACGGTTGTTTCATAGGTGTGTCATAGCACATTTTTGAATATGTGCTATTGTACAGTTTCTACAACCTCATAACACATTTTGACAAATCTGACAATAATGAAATAAGGTCCAAGGCCAAGGTCCAAGGCTCAAGCCGATTGCAAACCCCCTTCTTTCAGTTTATTAGATCACAGCTCTAACAGGATTCTTAAATGTTCCACTTCATTGCACATTTGCATCTACATGATCAGTATCAAGATCAGTTCCCAGTTCCACATTATACAAGCAATAATGTAACTGACTCACTGTCACCACCACCCAGTGAAGAAAATACGTTTACATACTTTTCAACGTATTTTCAACCAGAATTACAACCTATCAAGGTATTGTACGGAAGGGGTGATTGCTAAAGTGTTACCAATGCAGAACACCGTACAGTAAATGTTACTCTACAGGAAAGGTAAAGGTGCTGCCCCAAACCTATCATACTTCTGATTGTTACATATTAATGTAGGCTATGGTTCATCTAGGCTATGACCCCAGGATGTCCATCCATTCGTGTTAAAAGATAGCATCTAAGAAATGCGATAACAAGTTGTGTAGCCCTCTCTCTACGTTCGCCCCTTTCCTTCTAAAGTAAAATGAAATTGCTGATCACGTCAAAAATAATTATTTATTCAAATAACCATTCACAAATATCCAGAGTCCCACGGAAACCAGTTAAGTTTTATCCATAAACGGCGATGATGATCTGTTGCTATTCATGACTTTAGTGTTGTCTTTCTTTTCTTTTGGCAGCCTGTACACAGGAGTTTCTGCCAACCTATCAGTTCATACCAAAGGGGGCTTTACTGTCCAGAGTTGACAAGGTGAGTCTAAACTCTCTAAAATGCATACAATTTCTTTGCTTTGATCGTAGTTATAGTACTAGTTATACAGTAGTATAAAGAATACAATGCACTTTTATAACTAATACCATTTGTATTACATGTATGCTTCTTGAATAGAGTTCACCCAAGAAGGTCATATTCTAAGTTCTGCTGTATTCTTACATGGAAAGTAATTGAATCAATTCCAACTCTGAACTGCTGAGAATATAAGAAAAGGGTGGGGCCTGCTTTGCCGTTGTCCCTCCCAAATCCCATAAGTCAGATTTTCCTTGAGTAAGACGTACAGTAGTAGGTTCTTGTACAAAACTGCTGGCTATTTGTCAGTCCTAATCTCATTAAGGAACATGTATGAGATCATGGAAGAAGAGGAGTTTGAGTTTGAGGCCGTAAAGGCTCCAGATGTGGCCTGTTGTTTTTCTCCACAGGCTGAGTTCAACAACAATCCAGACTCTCTATTCTTCAATGATGGTATTAGACAAATAGATTTTGTCTTGGTCTATGAAGATGAGGACAAGAAGGAGTTGGACAAAAGAAAAATATTCCAGAGACGGAAAGTAAGTGCATTTCTGTTGGTTTGTGAGACTAAGGGCACTTATTTATTTCCCACATGTTTTTTAATAAGACTTTCAGAACAGGAAATACTGCAGAAAAGAGTGGGGGTTTGTTGTGTAGATTTAACTAGGCCAACATTTTGCTGATTTTCTCATTGATAAAACATCTGCTCATAATACCCTTTTCTGTTCCCAAACATAGAACATGTAATGAACGTAATGGCCTCTACTTTGTAGACTTGTGTCATTTTGCAGTGTGACCCTAATACGTTATTGCACGTATACACTTAACATGACAAACGGAAAAGCATGTTTGTAATTATATACAGTAGTTACACATTGTAAGCTCAATTTGGTAGAATATATAAATCCAAATGTGATTACTATTTTCATTAGTGTTGCTTAATTTATAGACATGTCACTTTCTCAGCATACCATTTAAGATGTATGTTTATTCTGACATTTCATTGGACACAGAATGTTTACTCTGGATATTTGTATAGGGAGTTTTTGTTTGCTTCACTAGCTATGTTCCCATCAAATTGTAGACAGATTCTCATGCACGTATTCTGAACTGTGCATTAAATAGATGTGCATTTTGCCACCAGTGCTGTTCCCACCAAACAGACCTTTTGCAGGTAGAAAGTGTATTACGACGTAACATGATGATGCTTTATTGCCTGCTGAGCCTGAACTGTCATGTCATCTTAAATTTGATGTTGCGTTATTGGCATTTTCAAGCTTACTGATAGCATTGTTACATGAACACTTGCATTACATATAAAATACTTGAACTCTGGGTCTGGCTCCTGAAGCCTACAACTTGCTATTAACAGGGCTACATGATGACATTGTGTAGGACAAGGACGGTATATAGAAGCATGATCTGTAACTGGTTTAACTACATCATTTTCTATCATTATTTGTGGATATAATTGTTTCCACAACTATTTCCTGCTTAATATATTTTACAGACTCAAAAAGATCCCACTTTGTCAAACAAACAAATGTATGTTTGTAATCCAATAATAGTATTTTACAGACCATTCCTGTTATCATCACACCTATCATGACACTTGTTGTGACATGATTTAACTTGCATGAAACCTGGGAATGTTTTTCAATCAAACTCATAATAACAACCCACACGTGGGGAATTGCAGCTTATTCAAGTTCAAATGTAAACTTAGTAACTCGAGCCCTTTCTTGTAGGCATAACATTATGTGCAACCGCTAGACAAGGTTGCGAATGCAGGTGTGTCCCTGTGCTTCTAACTATTGTGAAAGTAAGATCTCTGTCTTGCCACATGTAACAACACTTATCAGGTAGAAGATATTTAGGAAACTATGGGTCTGTGTTTTTTTTTTAACCATTCCTGGGAAACCCCAGCTGTCTCAATATTTGCCGTAGATCTGAACTAGCTCATCTGAATCAAGCAGCCAAGGACTTGGTATTTAGTTGTCAAGTTGATTCGGTTGTGCTAGCTCTGGAATATATGATATACATTAAATGCATTGGGGTCCCCAGGGAAGGTTTGAGAACCACTGCTTTAGTGATACACTAACATTGCAAATGACGGTTTATTAACCTGTTTTATATTTCCTGGCCCATCGTAATGACTCTAATGCTATGCAACCTTAAATCAGCATCATTGATTCACCAACCATCCCCCATAGGTTGAATGTATGTTTTAGATGTTTGAGTTGTTTGGGAGCAGGATGCCTTAAAAGCAGCAGGAGTGTACACGTCTTAGGCAACGGTGGCGAAATATGCTGCCAAGCTCTTGACTCATGTCCTTGTGGTAGTGGTAGTGTTCGGGTTAGATTAAAGGAGGCTCCTCAAGCCAGTGTTGACACTCATTTAGTGCCGTATTGGCTTTAATGCAATATTCAACTGAGGTTTAAGAGGAATGATGCTGTCCTGATACAGTCTTTAAAGTGCTTTAGAGGTTTTGCTGAAGAAGGCACTTAACGGATGCATTCAGATGCACAGTGTACTAACGTATATTCTTTGATTATGACTGCAGAGTTGTGTATACTGTCGTTACATATCATTTACATTTCTATTAGGTGACTTGTAATCTGTTTCATGCATCAAGAAACTGCCTGCTTAAAATCACACTTTTATAACATCATTCGGCTGAAAAAATATTTAATTAGAATGTTTAGGAAGTAGAAGTATTTCTCTCATATTGTAACGAATTCAAAGTAATATTTAATAGAAATATGGAAACACTGTAATTAATAACAGTCAACTATGAAAATCATGTAATTGTTATGCACTGTGGAAATGGCTTTAGAGTTACTGTGTAGGTCCAGCCAAAGAAAAAAACATGAAATATCTATTGATGATAGATTTTTTTGTTGTTGATATTTTTCTTTTTACAAAAATAACAAGACTGTTTTGAGATTAGTTCGAACACACTCTGTGGCTGACTGTTTTGAAATGTGGATATTAGTTTTATGAGCACGTCTTTATTTGAATACAGTGGTGAATATCTGGTGGTGGGGGTTGGCTCAAAAGAGGCTTTATTCAAAGGAGAGTGAGATGACTGTCTAGATTTTCCAATCCCAAAAATCCATTGCCTTATTCTCTCAAGCCCTCTCTTCTTGCTGCACGGAGAACACTGAATAAAATCAAAGAATCCTGACCTCATAAAGAATTCTACAACATATAAAAAAGATTATGTTTGTAAATCAACAACATGCTATGAACTTATTACAAATGTGTGTGTGGTATGCACTAGGCTATGTCTACAGTACACTTTATGTAGCCGCAATCAGGTTAATGTAACTAGAAGTTGAAAGGCTTGCCTTCTCATGTAAATGTGAACTACAAGCATCCTATGCCTGCCTGAAAGACTGTTATCATGGTTATTTGCATCGGTCCTTTGGCTATTTGTTTTTGCAAATACATAAACACAATAGAAAACACCAATTTTTCTGTTCTTTTGCTGATTTAAAAAATATAGCTAAAACCATATTGGGCTTTGAAGGGTGGCTACACCCAGACTAAACTATTTCCTGATATGTTTTGTGTATTGTACACAGGTGTCAAACCGGTTCCTAGGAGGGCAGAGTATCTGCATGTTTACGCTTGTGCCTTTGTTTGATTGATTAATTAGGTCAGTAATTAGTTAGGATCTCACATCACCTGCTGTGAAATGTCATGGCTGGGCACGAATTGTGAAGTAAAGACAGAAACCCAGCATTCACAAGGTCCTCCTTGGTATCGGTTTGACACCTGTGATTTAGAATATCCAATGTTGCTGTTTCACATCCTTTTTATATTGAACAAGCAATGTCTGTAAGTTTAATGCAAAAATGAAAATAGATTCACAATGACACAGCGACTGTTCTGTCAGTTGTCACAAACTACCAAAAATCCTCAGTACATGCACACATTTAGGATGACAGTGGAATAAATGTATTTGGAAATGCAACACAAGTGAGCTGGTTAATATCCTTTGGGCTGACAATCTGATGATCTGTTTTTTAAGGGACTGTCAGCAGTCAGGTGATGTGATGGCATCTTATAAAGGATGGGTTCAGCTCATTAGCCACTCAACCTGTTGGTATCTGGCAGATGAATTTTACATGAAAATGTATCTTTGAAAAAGAACCCTATTGATTTCATTAGTCATTATACTTTTCTCTACAACCCATGACAAAATGAGTAGATTTGGAAGAAACCTAATTACAACTTAAGTGGATCTTTCTACCATTGAAAGATGGCCCACTAAGTTATTTTGCTGCACAGTGGGGCCCCAAATTACATCTTGATTAGGTCCCCCAGATGGCTAGAGGCTTCTCTGAATTAATGTCAAGAAGTTAAGGACTGTTAAGTGAAGAGTGTAAGGGTTTGTAAAACTATAGCATGATATTAATATATCGAAAATTTTCTTTATTTATGAATAACCACAGTTAAGATGGAATAATGATCATGTAAAATTGAATCAAGGGGTACATGTTGTACATTATCCAGCAGGGAAACTGTATGAAAACAAAGGGTTACTGAGACAACCTGTGTTGCCATCCTGTGTTCTCTTCCATAGCGACGGCGAGAATACTTTGAGGCAAGCTTGATGAAGATGGGGATGGAACTGGAGGCCACCAGATCTGTGAGTGGACACAACGCATTTCTACTGAACTCAATCATTTACTTTACCTTCTCCTTGGAAACTGTCATTATCTTGATCATCGGTGGTAGAGAAATACTGTTGTTATCATACTGGTTCAAAAGAAATGGCCTTGTGGATTGGTTTTTGCTTGCATTTGATGAAGGTTTTCCTTTTTTACAACAAAGTATTTTCATTTTAAGTTTAGTTTTCACCAAGTGGGATATTCGTGGAACGGAATCTGTTAATTCACATCGATAAAAACAGACATCAGTGTGCGGTTTTTGCACTTGTATTGTGGGTGATGTGTTGTATTGGCGATGCCTTCTTATTAGTCCAACGAAGGATTACTGAAGGTGTCTTTAGTGTTGTTTAAATAAGTAGTGCTGCTTTACTGTTAATTTACTTCACATGCTGACTAGGTGGTGGACGAAAAGCTGTTGTTCGTCAAGGTGCACATGCCCTGGGATGTATTGTGTACCTATGCCGAAGTGCTCCACATCAAGATGCCCATCAAGTGTAATGACATTCCCACCACGTCCACACCATTCAGCTGCCTCACCAAACACTTCTACCCCAGCGTGCATCTCATTGCCAAGGAGACAGAGTTTTTCACGGCACCTTTCGAGAAGAACAGGTTGGAGTACTTCTTCATGGAAGACAAGGACAACTTCTTCACACCGTCCACAAGGAGTAGGATGGCAAGTTCATAATTTTCCTTAGCACAACATGGGAATTAAACCCAGAAGAAAAATAATGCCCTATAAAGGAGTCACCTCATTGATCTTCCTATGGTACATTACAGGTTTCATTAACACGTTTTAATAATGCACAATTTGAAAAAGGTTTCTAATGTATTTTGAATGATCTTGTTAAAGGTGATTATGCATTTGTCAGAAATGCTTTCCAAATAGTGAGCCAATATCAACTTTTAATCTACGTACACATTTTTGTATGTATGTATCATGTTTAATTTTAGCCTTTTCCAGGGTTGAGCAGATGAGAATGATTTATTTCCTCACATTTGGGTGTGATCCATTGGTGCCCTTGCTCAGAAGCAGGAAAGTTTGGTTTTGATTTAAAGGCCTGGTGTCTTCCCAACATTTCATCAGTTATAAATGTTCATTTTTATATGTTCAGATGTCTGCCACTTTAAAATAAGTAATTATATTAGCAATTACACATCTACATAACTGATGGATACATTTAATTGGTATACCACTTCTAAAGAAGATTGTAGCATTTGTATATTTCTGTTTCTCATCTATAAACATCCATAGGCCAATTCAACATTTCAAAGTAAGCATATTATCAGTTACACGTGTTGGTAAATAATTTTTAGCTATTGTCAGAGCTTACTGTGCACACAGTATTTTTAGGGAGCAGTTTGGTAATCTTCAGAATTGACAAAAAGATTGAACACCTCTGAAATGTTCTGCTATCAATAAATGGTGGGGCTGATTACGAAATTATTCAATGTTGTTTATGTACACCTCCTCCTCTGTTCAACCAACACAAAGTACGACGGTTTCCAATTCCCACCTGACTGTTGAGCATACATTCACAATCACAGAAAAGTGGAGTGATGAAATATGTTAGGAAATAATATTTATAATATATGAATAACGTCAGTTACATTTTGTAAAAATGGCCAAGACCTAAGGGTATTGAACCAATGTTTATGTTCCTGGGACAGAGCCCCAATACAACACAACTGTGAGGAAATAATTTATATTGCACTCTACATCCATTATTAATAAGGTTGCGTGATGATACATAAGCGTTTCACTAGTAATTGTTTCTAAGTATATTTGTAAATAGTTAATAACTACGGGTAACTACTGACTCACTACTTAGCACTACTTATCTGAAGACTGCACTTTTTGACCAATGGGATATAACCAAATTATTAGCGAAACTTTAGTTAGGTAATTTTTATTAATGTTATCTTTTTGTAAAGTGTTTATTCTGATTCTTAATTGGATCCTTGCAATGCAAACATGTGAATGTTTTTTGCACCTATACTTCAAACATAGTTTGTTTTCTAGTTCACTGATAATGAAATATTTGGTGTTCCTCCTCAGGCCTACCATCTGCTCAGCCGAGCTCCCTATGAGGTGCGAGGGGCCACCATAAAGTTGGGTATCACCAAACTTCTTGACGGAGGGGTGTACAAGGCTGCTTATCCATTGCATGATGTAAGTGGGGATCAACAGTGTGGTGACGGGACACTGACGCCACCCCAAAAACACCATTAGGACTGTGCATAGGCCGAAGGGGATTGTGGTTTACGTCTCTGTGTCAATCTAGGGCAGATTCAACGTGAGGTCAAAAGAAGACAAGTGTTCAAATGTGAGATACCTCCTGTTCAACGAGTGGGCCCATCCTAAAAACTTCTATAAGATGCAGCCTCTCGATCTTATAAGGTATTTCATGCTTCGTTCCACTTCCACAAACATGCACATTATAGGTGTAATATTGTTTGGAATTATTCTAACATACGTTCTTTAGTTGTTCTAAATAAATGTAAACGATAATGGGATGATTATGATTATTGATGTTTGATTTATTTTTCTTTCAGGAAGTATTACGGTGAAAAAGTTGGCATTTACTTTGCCTGGCTGGGCTTCTATACAGCCATGCTAGCCTTTGCAGCAATTGTTGGACTGGGCTGTTTCATTTACGGGTATAAGACTCAAGATACAAGCACCTGGAGGTATGTGTTAGACTCAAAAGAAGTACTTCAGAAACCCATAACCATAAATCAAAGTATTATAATTGGCTAAATGTAGTAACAAATCATCTACTACCGGATCAGGTTCAGCAGAGTAGATATCATTTCTTCATGTTCCTCCTTTGGCATACCCAGCCACTATGGAAGTTTGAGTTGTTTGGTTCGTTTTTGGTAAAGTGTTGCCCATCTACTTTTCTTAATTTATTGTATAGCAAGGAGGTGTGTGACCCTCTGGTTGGAGGTCAGACGGTGATGTGTCCTCAGTGTGATGGGGAATGCACCTACTGGAGGCTCAACAACACCTGTGACTCTTCTAAAGTAAGTAATGCTAAATCTGGTCCATGGGTGTAGAGGACTCTGCTCCAGATCATCTCTGAACACCTTCCATTCACCTGCACTGTCAATTTGAGATGATGGTTCTTATGGAAAATGATACCAGGAGTATTTCCAGAACACTGAAAAAGTACTTAAAACGTACCAACGCTTGTCACTGTGGTGGTATGCCTTTGTTATCCTTGTTAAAGGCTCATAGTTGTACCTTTGTAGGCCAATTATGTACCTTAAGGGACAAATCTAAACCATTACATATTTATTGAACTGGCATAACTTTACATTGTTTAGGGTACAACCCATTTGTACAGTTAAATGGCAAACATTTTTGTTTGACTTAGAGATAAGCAAAACAATTTTAAGATTTTTTAACAGGGTTTGTTCTGAGGGTTTATTATTTACACTGAATATGTATGTATTTATGCATTATAAGATCCTGTATTTTGTTTCTCAGAAACTCTGCATATTTGATAATTTCGGGACACTGGTATTTGCTGTCTTCATGGCCATTTGGGGTGAGTCATTTATTTAATTTAGCTTACCAATAATTTACAGTGTAATCTACAGTTCAAATGTAGATGTCAGGAACTTTGTTTTCATATCAGCTGATTAACAGTTAGCGTTTGACTCCAGTGACCCTGTTTTTGGAGTTCTGGAAACGCTACCAGGCAGAGCTGGAGTACGACTGGGACACGGTGGAGTTTCTGGAGCAGGAGGAACAGCCTCGTCCAGAGTATGAGGCCAAGTGCAACTATGAGAGAGTTAACCCTGTAACACAGGTAAGGTGGTTAAGGAGTAAAGGCATACGTTCCACAGTTCCACAATGCTAGCCTCAGGAGGCTAGAAGAACAATCCCCATCGAATGATAGAACATTTGTTTATTAAATGTGTCAATTGAGAATGAATTCTCATTTTGAAAGAAGACCTACAATTGTAGAACCTCATAATTTGAGGTGCTGGTTTAAGTGGATTATATTACTTGTATTGTTAAAATCTTGCAAACCATGTTGTTGTGCTTCTTTCAGGAGAACGAGAAAGTACCTTATACAGCTTTCGGACGGTGTATGAGAGTATCCTTAGGAGTCGGGACTGTCTTATTCTGGGTAAAAGCTTTTCAACTACTTGTCTGTTATCTTAGTTTCCCCAACTCCAAAAGTATTTGGACAAACATTTTCTATTGCAATGGCTTAAAGTTTAGACAGTCAGCTTTAATATTAGGGTATGTTCTTCTACAGCATACCAGATAAAGCTTTTACAGCACATTTTTCATTACATTTCTTACCTTTAGTCTGATTTTCAGCATGTGTCTGCTTCGATAAAACCAAATGCATCTATGCTCTGGAAGATGCTCGACCATGCAACGAGACAGCTGATATAGATGAGCTGATTCAGATGAGCTGATTCAGATGAGCTGATTCAGATGAGCTGATTTAGATGAGCTGATTCCGATGACATTATTGATTCAAATGACATGATTGATTCAGATGACATGATCGGCCAGTCAATGACTTTGCCCTTTTGCCCCAAGAGGTCACTGTCTTGCTGCAAGGTCAAGCTCCTTCGAATGCATTGATTCATTTGGTTTTATTAAAGCAGAGAAGATGCGCTTTGTCTAAGAAGGCTCATCTGGCTCTTTTAGGTGCTGTCTAGCCCTCTATAACCAGGACGTTCTGTCCTTGTGGCTTTATGTTTGTGTGCCACTTGCGTGGAACCCTCTGATGTTCTGCGTATGCTAGTTTTCGACAGATCTACCTTCTGGAAAATGTATAAAATATGTGAGACTGTTGCCTTTTGCCATTTTGGAACTTACCAGCACTTTATTTCTACTTAATCAACCAAACAGTGGATTTTGGCATGCTTCATTTATGGCTCTGATTAATTTATTATTATTATTTATTAAAGTATTTGTGTTGTCAGGCACCAGCAACTGACTAAAACAGACTATGTACAAAATGTGCTGTACTTGCTAAACAGTTCATGTGTTATGGATGAAAATTCTAATCCAAATTGCTGGAATACCTCAACAAAAAAATCCTGAGTTTTTATTTTAAGTCCAACCTTTTGATTCATGTCTCACCTCCATTTCTTGTGTTCGTTTATGCGTTTAGATAATGTTGATCCTGGCATCCGTGGTTGCCATTATCGTGTACCGCCTGGCAGTATTCTTCTCATTTTCAAAACAACTGCGAGCAGATATAAAGGAACTCGAACCGTTCAAGGAGTATGTGACCCCACAAATGGCCACCTCCGTCACTGCTTCTATCATCAGCTTTGTAATTATCATGGTGCTCAACGTCCTCTATGAGAAAGTAGCCATCTGGATCACTGATTTTGGTGAGGTGCTCAAATGTCAAACTATAGGAAATATGAGGATTGCTTAACAGAATAATGCTGTTTCTCCATTGGCTTTTACTAAATGTTTCTTTGCTATGTTTATTTAGTGTCTTTGCTTATTGTAAAGTTTATCAGGACCATGGCCTAAGGGTAGCCGGTAGTATAGAGATTCAAGCATTGAATTAGTTTTCTAGTTCAATTCCCAGAACCAACAAGGAGTAAGAATGTTGATATGCCCCTAAGCAAGATAACTTACCATTATTGCTCCAGAAGAGCTTGACAATGTTGATCCAGGCATTGGTTCCACCTCTCCATGGCTCTCATGGGATATGCAAAACATTTCACTGTTTCACAAATACAGCTCCGGAAAATATTTAGAGACCACTGCTCCTTTTTCTTTCCTCTCCAAAAATGTTGTAAAGGGAAGTTTTGAATGAGGATCAGAAGCGTTCAATTTGCAGTGGTCTCTTAATTTTTACTGAAGCTTTATATTCATAAATTCTTGTCCATGTGTGATATTGGATCTATGATAGAAGCAAATAATTATTTTTAAATGTACCATGTCCTGAAAATTCTGTAGTATACACTGTTTTGGGTAAATGTTGCTCACCTAACATAATCATATTTTATAAAAAATCACACATTACAATGGTTCTTTGATGAGGTCCTTTGAGATTGTGTTTGTTTTATTTTTTAGAGCTACCAAGGACAAAGACGGAGTATGAGAACAGTCTGACTCTGAAGATGTTCCTCTTCCAGTTTGTCAATTACTACTCTTCATGCTTCTACATTGCCTTTGTCAAAGGGAAAGTTGTCGGTTACCCTGGGAAACCTGTTTACCTGTTGGGCGAATACAGGAACGAGGAGGTATGTTAATCAATCACTTATTTAATGATGGCTCAGTTGTTACGGTTTATTAGTTAAGAATAGTTAAGAATGTGTGTTAATACAGCATGAAACTCCATTAGCTTTTGTATCTTGTATTTATTACACATTGTATTTTTTGGGATTTTTATTTGAAAGAGAACTTCATATTTCAATATATTCAATTCATATGAGCCTATATTAGAACATCTTAACACTTGTTGCTTGAATGGAGGTGCTGTATTGTTATATAATACTGCATCTGGCTGATGTTGGTTGTGTCACCAGTGTGATCCAGGAGGGTGCCTGATTGAGTTGACAACCCAGCTCACTGTCATCATGGGCGGTAAAGCCATCTGGAATAACATTCAGGAGGTGTTGATGCCGTAAGTCTTTGGTTCAGTGGAAGAACAGCAAAGTGAGGGCCGAAACATTGGGGGCTTACCCAGTACATTTCTCTGTGCTTATGCACAGTGATCGACTTGTTTGATTTCCATAGCCTATGTATTACTCTGTTTTAGTCAGCACCGGTTCAGATGTTTTGGCTTGTTTGCCAGTGCACTCCTTTTACCATGAAATGGTCCAGAGAGTTCCAGCAAAAGTGACATATTACAATTGTTATGTACCGTGAAGACCAAAGTAGTTCAGCAAAGTATTGGATTTAGTTAAAATATGAGTGTCTTTTGTTTTCAACTTACAAAATAAATGTTTCTCAGGTTTTTGGTTTAGTGGTCAATTCCGCCCTAACAAAACATGCAATTCAAAGTATCTCTTGTGTAGTGTACTTGTCATTATGATTGACGGGTTTCTCCTCATCAGGTGGGTGAAGAATTTGTTATTCCACTATTGCACCCGTGTGGGCTCTGAGAAGGTGATCCCTCGCTGGGAGCAGGACTACGAGCTACAGCCCATTGGGAAACTGGGGCTCTTCTATGAATATCTGGAGATGGGTAAGATACGAAGAAGGCCAACTCTCTCCCTAAAAACCCAAATCAACCCCTTGCCACTACCGCTTGGCACTTATATCCCCTGGGTGTGTATTTATGCAGTAAGGTGGTTGCCTTAAGCATAGTGTGGTGAGTGTTTGATTGTTGTTTGCCCCCTGGGTAAATATGAATACAGAAGGCTATGCAGGCATGTCTGTTAACGGGATTGACATTGAAGTATTGAGTGTGGATTTGACGCCATGATGGATTCTGTTTCACCAGTGAAACACATCTTTCCTAATGTAAGAAAGCTGTCCCTACAAATGGTCTGAGGATATAATAGCATTACACAGGTTGAGTACCTAACTCGTTAACAAGTTCATCACCTGGCAACTGTTGATTTGAACACCTCTCTCGTTTGGGACACTATTTTCTCTCTAAATGATCCATTGCTGTGTGTGAATGCTACAATGTAAATGGAACAATAATACAGAACCCAAAAAACGAGGAACTGTCTCTCTCACCGTCTCTCTAACATGGAGTAGTCTCCATAACATCTACTCAATCAGCGTTTAATTCCCGGAGGCACATACATTGATTTGTAAAACCTCAATTTTAGCTATAGAAACAATTTTGTGATACGCTTGTTTAGAAAGTCTACTGTCTTACCAACAGATTGAAAGAAACCAAGAGGAACAAGGAACAAACCTGTGCCAATCATTTTAATACTTCTGCAAATATCATTTCTTAAAGCTTCTTTAGATTGTCAGGGAGCTTTGGAGCCAAACTCACCTCTAGTTCCTGTGCCCACAGCGCTTAATGGAATTAGAAGGATTCGATTGATACAAGCAGTTCAAAATCCCCATGACTAGTCTAAAAGCTACTATCATAGCATTAGGTTCCCTGATCTAGATTGATATAAGCAGTATGGTTCAAAATCCCCATGACTAGTCTAAAAGTTACTATCATAGCATTAGGTTCCCTGATCTAGATTGATATAAGCAGTATGGTTCAAAATCCCCATGACTAGTCTAAAAGCTACTATCATAGCATTAGGTTCCCTGATCTAGTGATTACAAAAAAAATCTTCAGTAATTTAATTTGCCTTTGTTTGTTTGTTTCTTTCATTACAGTGATTCAGTTTGGTTTTGTAACTCTGTTCGTGGCCTCCTTCCCTTTGGCCCCTGTCCTGGCTCTGATCAATAACATCTTTGAGATCCGTGTGGATGCCTGGAAGATCACTACCCAGTTCCGCCACATTGTGCCTGAAAAGGCTCAGGACATCGGAGCATGGCAACCCATTCTGCAAGGCGTCGCCATCTTGGCTGTGGCAACAAATGTGAGCGGTAACTCCTTGATTTGGTTCTTGAAATGGTATTAGAAGAGGAATGAATGGAGCAAGATTTTGTTATTTTTGTTATTCATTGCACAATCCCATTACTGCATGTCAGTCATTGTTATGCTACTATTGTATTCGATTATAATTAATCTATAAGCACCTGTTTAACAACCATTGTCTACTGAACTTCTGTTTCTCCCTCCCAGGCCATGATCATTGCGTTCACATCAGACATGATCCCACGGTTGGTATACTACTGGTCTTTCTCTGTGTATCCCTATGGAGACAATGCCAATCACACCATGCAGGGCTACATAAACAGCACACTGTCCGTGTTCAACATTAAGGACTTCTCCAACAAGAGCCGGCCCTTGCAGACACCTTACTGGTTTGAAAACAGCACCACCTGCAGGTATCATGACTGTATTGTACTTACTAGTAGAGTTTTAATGACTGGAACATGGTGTAATGCTATCCTTTATGCCGTCTGTCTTTTCTACTTCAGGTATCGAGATTTCAGAAATCCACCTGGACACCCTAGGCAATATGAATACAGTATTTACTACTGGCACGTGATAGCTGCCAAGATGGCTTTTATAATAGTTGTTGAGGTGAGTAAAGCTACTCTTGGCTTTGCCTTGATTTTTCTGTTGGTTTATGGTTAACATCGTTTGTGCAGTCTAATGCCAGATTTAGTTTTTCCAACCTATACAGAGTCCCTTAAGAGGTTTTTCTGACTTTTGTTTCCTCAGCACATTGTGTACTTCACCAAGTTCATCTTGTCCTACATGATCCCAGATGTGCCTACCGCAGTGAGGGACAAGATAAAACGTGAAAAGTACTTGACTCACATAATGCTTCACGAGGTCAACCTGAAACTCGTGACCAAAAACTTGAAGCCTATTACTGATAAAATTCTTAAACCCCAAGAGGACAAGGAGGAGGAGACTAATGACCTGGACTTTTAACCTCTTAACTCTAGTAATCCTCTGAAGTGTGTCCAACAATTTGTACCAGTATTGTGAGCAGCTAAGTCGTTTGTTTGAAGGTTTTAATGTTTTTTATAACATGAATGAATGCTATTAATACCGTAGCAGCTTGTAAGTTCAGCTGTGTTCCGCCAATTTCTGGACCTTTTGTTTAGTTAGCAATTTTAAGTAACTGATACATGTATGCTGTTACATTTAATGTGCCTTGTAATGTTACAATGCTCAATGGATGTTCTGGATGGCACTTCTGAGAAGAAACAACATTGCCTATCATGAAATGTAGGATTAAAATGCTCAGGTTTGATGGTACCCTATATATGGAGGATGAGAGGTTGGTTTGAAGAATATTTGGTAGGATATTTAATGATATTATAGATATTTCAAATGTCTGCAAACGTAATGCTTGATTTTGTTACATTTTCTTTTATTCGTTCTTTGTGCTGCTTGTCTTTCCTTCAATTTACTGCCCTGTGTTTACTGATTTCTATGAAATATGTCTTACAATTATTTAACATACAATATGTACGTTTTATACCAAAAGAGTTTCCTTTCATTAGTCAAATCTTTCTTGCCTCCCTCAAAATTTTGGCCATTCTTCAAAAAAAAAATCAATAAGCTGCCAAATGGTTATCAGATATATTATTTTTGACTATATTTACACACAAAAGCATACGTACATTCTACACGAGCACACACATTTGTTTATAGATAATGTGAACATACATTTACTGACTGCTCACATATACTCATTTGTGTATTATTGCTATTGTATATTACCTACCGTGTACTACCACTACCTATATGGACATAATCCTATATGACTTGGCACCATTGCACATGAACTCGTTATTGGTAAGTGTGAGTAAATTGTTGCTGTTGTTGTCACTCTGCATTTGTTTTTAAATCACTGCATATATTATATACTTCTCATTTGTCTATTGATAATGTTTCTAGTCACAAACAGTTAACCGTTTCAGAAAAGGTCCTGGCAGTAAGTATTTCATTGCTACACCTGTTAAAGAAGAGTGGGCGAATACATTTGGATTTTATGCAGGCTCTGGCCTTTCAGACTGAAATCTCTCACAAAAAAGACTGTTCAGACTTAATGTTTTGACAGCTTGAAAACAACATATTTGACTTATGTTGCTGACATATTTTATCACATTAATCAAGCCTATTATACACTTATTATTTAATTGGTTGTTTGGATCCTGGATATTGTTTAGATGAGCAGTGTTCCAAGCTGTGCTGAATATAATAATAATGATATTAGTGATAATGTATTAATAAATCCCAAATGTACCCCTTCTCAGCCTCCATTTACTTGCTCATGTGCCCCTCTACCATTTGCAGTTTCTTAAAGCGGAGGCAGTAAACATTTGTAGGAGTTAATTAGAGTTAATTAGGGCCCCTTTCAAAAAGTGCAAACATACTATGAGAAAAATGAAATCCCATAATGCACCATTTAATTATAAATCTGGCAAAGCATTGTTTTTTATGACAGGAGAAAATATAATCAATTACATGTGAGGACATACTGTACAATCTTTGGGGACTGGTTTTGGTTCAACCGCGCCAATTTAACAACAGAAAATGTATCATTCAAGTGTGCCTTGCAACTGATTCCCTTTATCAACCATGTGAAACTGGAGGGAGTTTAGGAGCTGCTAAATCCCAAATGCGGCATGTGACATGACAAATCAAAATACCTCCTACATGAAAATTTGTATTTTTAAATTAGGTTTATTTCATTTAAATCCATAGGAGGGGTTTGTACATTATATTTTATTTGTCGTTATATTACTTTAAAGTAGACCATGAATTGCAGAACATAAGGCACAACTGCACACCTTCGTCACCACGGAGGAAACGCCTAGCAAGTATGTAGACCTTAGGGGTTGGATTGGGGTTTGCGGAACAAGATGGAAGAGGGTCTGTTTTAAGATTCACAGCGAGTTTCTCTGCCACTTGTTTCAAGGTAGGGTTTGAAGATGGAACCTATGGGTTTAAACACCCTTGTACGTCATCAGTCTGCGGCACAGCTTGTCTAGGACCCCTATTCACATGTGATTCGTGACATGTTAGTATATTGTGGCACTCTTGCATACGTTTTGAAGTTGTACATTACGCTAAGGTTCGTTGGTATTGGTAATATGACCAACTATTCGTTGGTCGATAATGAGTTCTCAAGTTACATGTATTGGATGGGTTAAGCGAGGAGTTGCGAAAGAAACGCCAGATAAGGTGAGTATTGTAGTTAGCTCGCTAACTAGTTAAATAGATGGCCAAGATGTCAACAAGATATAGCAAAATTAGTGAAAACGTAGGAATAATACCAGCTTGTTTTTAACCTTTTGGCACATTTTGTTAAAGGTGGAGTTAAGCAAAGAAGAGTTGCAACGTATCATAACAGAGGCAAAAGAACAAGCAGGGTTGGTTGATTCTTTTGAACCGTATGTCTTGAAATGTCCTAAACTGAAATTTAAACAGTCAGTGAAGGAAAAACTAAGTCGAAATATGTTGCTCATCGTTTGAACTACTAATATATCTGGATGTCTAAGTGCTTTTGTCTTGTCCATTATTAACAATATCTTGGGGTGGGGGGGGGGGTCGAGGTCATGTGTAGCTCAGTAGAGTATTGTGCCTGTGTTGTGGGCTCGGAAGTAGGGGGCAGGTTGAAAATCAATGCACACCCTTTTGTTAAACTACTTAAATATAATGTGTCCTTGTTCAGTGGACACATAGGGGATGATGATGATGACGGCGAAGGCATGGCCAGCAGCCAGGAGCAGATTGATGAGACAGAAGTTGTTCAAGGACAAGAGCCAGAGCAGGATGAGAATGAAGCAGGTCGTGAGGAAGATTTACTAGCAGAGTATGGCTTAGATAGATATGATGAGGAAGACTCAGGTAAATATACTGGCTGAATCCTCAGCAAGTCTGTCTCTTTCAAATACATGATGTTCATAATGCAGTTATGCCAAGAAGAATCTGTAAATTACAGTTTTCATTCCCAAAACACTCTGATGGTTGCACCTTTTGTTCTGACACAGTGACTGCCAACCTTGGCGACAGTCTTGCTGGCCTCACCGTATTCAGCAACAATGAAGAGGATCCTTATATCACCATTAAAGACACAGTGAGTGAAGGACTGGTGGAAAACATATCAGCTTGAAGGTTGGCGGCCCAATAAAATAACAAAAACTGCCACTTAAATTCTGGTGATGTTTTGTATGAAATAAGGCTTTGTTGCAGCTGTGTATCTTAACTTATTCTAAATATTTATTCTGAATTATAATTCAGGTTTTACTGTTGATACTTTTATGCAGTATAATTTCCTTACACTATAATTTCCTCATACTGCACAGAAACTTGTGTACTGTGCCTAGTGGCACACCAAAGCAATGGATGTGTTTTTTCTATTTTATGGTCTGCTGTCAAAGAAGTCCAAACAGCATCCATGTGATGTTGTATTTTCTTGTGTCACCAGGATCAGTATGAGCGAGAGGACTTTCAGATCAAGCCAAATGATAACCTCATAATTTCAGGCCGAACAGAGAAGGACAGCTGCAACCTGGAAATTCATGGTGACTTGAAGGGCCTTTGATTTTTGGCAATTTTACTCTGTCTCAGCTTAGGTTATACAAATGTGTTTTTATTTGCCTCTACAGTATATAATGCAGATGAGGAATCCCTCTATGTTCATCATGACATTCTCCTACCCGCCTATCCACTTTGTGTGGAGTGGCTCAACTTTGACCCTAGTCCAGAAGGCATAGGTGAGCACATTCCCTTTGCAATGTCTGCAATTTAGCATCTTTGGTCCAAAGTCATTTGAATTCATGCATTCTTACATTTCCTAGAGGAAACATGGATTTGGAAGTTAATCACATCCCAATATAACAGTGCAGCCAGAGCCTTGCTCTATTTACAGAGCTACAGACAACTACCAGTTGCATTGTGTTTGATAAAGTGTCCGGCCTTAATTGACTTCAGTCCCAGACAGACACTTAATTCAGCGTCTTTGCTCATTTTATAACATGTTTTTTTGCAACCAACGTCAATCCCATCTGTACAGGTAATTATGCTGCTGTTGGCAACATGACACCCCAAATCGACGTGTGGGACCTGGATGTGGTGGATTGTCTAGAGCCAGCCTTCTCTCTGGGAAGTAAAAAGGTCTCCAAGAAGAAAAAGAAAAGCAAGAAGGTCAATTTCAACGAGGACTTGAGTCACTAGAGCTTTTATGATTGAAGTATACATTTCTCACTAGCCAGAAGCCTAATGTGCAGTTTGATTTTTTTTTTTAGGCTGCAGCAGAGCCAGTTGAAGGTCACACAGATGCTGTACTGGACCTGTCATGGAACAAACTGGTTCGGTCAGTCATAGTGGAATACCCAATAATCCTAGCTAGACACAATCCCAGTGCCACGGACCTATGCAGTCACAACTAACCTCAGCTTTAATGTTGAGTTTTGTGTTGCCTCTGTTCCACAGGAACGTCTTGGCCAGTGGGTCAGCTGACGAAACGGTGATCCTGTGGGATCTGGCACAGGGAAAGCCGGCCACAACACTGCGCAGGCACACTGACAAGGTACGTGTATCCAGTAGTCTGTTCCTGACCTCACAATTGGCCAGAGAGATTTACTCGAAAGATAATATACGATGTGGTTATTTAATAAGAATTGGTGCTTACATCAAAATGTGATCAAATGTAGGTTCAGACATTGATGTTCCACCCGTTTGAAGCTCAGACGCTGATATCAGGATCATTTGATAAGTATGTAAAATCCGTTACAACTTCTAACGTTATCATATAAATATAAAGGATTGGAGGTATTGAGTGTGCAAAACCAACCACTCTTCCTGCATCATCCTTCTCTGGCTAGGTCGGCAATCCTGTATGACTGTCGCAGCCCAGACAGTAGCCATCGCACGTGGAGGTTTAGTGGGCAGGTAGAAAGGGTCTCCTGGGATCACTTCTCGCCCTGCAACTTTCTGGTAACCTGCCCTATGACATCATTGCACATGGCATAACAAGCAATTTGGTAATCACTTACATGGAAAATACTTGCTGTGTATTCCTTTTTCAGAACTTTTGTTTGGTTGTGTTTCAGGCGAGCACTGAGGATGGCTTTGTTTACTGTTTGGACGCACGTTCAGACAAGCCAGTGTTTACTCTAAGGGCACATGATGGAGAAGTTTCAGGTGGGTGTGTTTATAGGCCAGTTTCTGTCCCTACTTCCTCTAGTTCAACCCCTAACCTTTCGTTAATATAGTTTTCAAAACAATGATGTGTTTACTGGTACACACAATTGTCAGCAAAGGTCAGTTGTCTGTAAAGGTCAGTTGTCTTTATTCCTGTAGGCTTGGATCTTAGCAGCCAGATCCGGGGTTGCTTGGTTACCTCATCTGCAGACAAACAAGTTAAAATTTGGGACATCTTAGGGAACAAGCCTAAACTGGTTCACACCCGGGACATGAAAATGGTAAAGACATTTCTTTGTAGATGTGACTTGCTGTGTTGTTGCAATAAGATTTTTCAGCTTTTTAACAGAACATATTTTAATTTGTGCTATAAGTGTGAGTGTTGTGGTAAGACACGGTCTTTCTATTTTTAGGGGGTGTTGTTTTGTGCAGCTTGCTGCCCTGACCTGCCCTTTGTGTATGCCTTCGGAGGACAGAAGGATGGACTGCGGGTTTGGGACATAAGTGACGTTGCAGCGGGTACAGTGGCAATTTTCTGTTCTAGGCATGTTGGGGTAACAAGCCTCTATCAAGCCAAGCTTGTATGAAGCCAATAATATTTACAACTTAGTTGTATTGGAGTGAGTAGTGGAGTAACAAGTGTAAGGTTGCAAAACTCTGACATGTGAATACATCTCCTGGTTTCCACCCCAATCACAGTAGAAGGATTGCTGGAATCAGTAGAATATAAGCAGGAGGTCTATAATCTTATTCGGATTTGGAGAAAGCCAAAAATGTGAAGCCCTTTTTGGGTTTTCTCCCTGTCTATCCTGTTATTTAAGTGCTCTGTCAGTAAAGTAGTTATCAACGTTTTGTGTTTGACACGTGCATTCTGTTTATGATCTGTCTCTAGTGGCTGAGGTGTTTGGCAAGCGAGAACGTTTAGTGGCTAACACAGCTCCTGCGGCATCAAGCAGCACCTCAACAGCAGATATGGAGCTTTCCTAATTAGCCACTTGGGACCAACTTCCATTCAACTGAGAGCAGCTCCTTGGTCTCCTATAGAAAGAGCTACATATCAAGCAATTTCTTTCAACAGGGGACACTTTAAGAACATTTCCAGAACGTTATATGGATGATCTCTATTCAATGCAAACATCTTCTGAAATGAAAGCGCCACAATATTATTTTCAAGTGCCAGAAAGTCTGTGATGAGGGAATTCAATATCATTCAATGTATGAGTCAAAATTGTTAAATATATTAACATTTTGATTAACAGTATGTAAACAATTTGCTGAACTTTTCCTGAGAAGTTTTTTTATCTGAGTCACATTTCTGCATTTGTTCAAAGAGAAATTCCACATAGAAAATACCTCTTCAAACATCTTGAAAGACCAATCAGGAAATGTGTGGAAATATTGTGCATTTCTAGAAAATATAGTAAATCTGTTGATTTCCGGTCATACTCATGGTCAAGATTTATTTAAGAAGCTTTTTCCAGTGAGGAACATTAGTCTTACTGCCAGTGGCAACCAAGAGATATTCTTCGCTTGGGGTAGTCTGGCCAGTAGATTGAGTTGTCAATTCCATAAATGAACACACTCCCGGAGATGTCCTTCCAGCGATACTGGACACGACTCACCGGGACTGCCCTGAGTATGTGCCTTTGTTGAACGATGCGGCATTGGTGCCTGCTGGATTGAGATGCCCGTACCATTCGCCGTGAGGCTGCGTTGATTTCTTCCACAGGGAACATGCTAATAGGTTGCACCTTTTGGCCCGAGCCTGCGTAGAGGATCTCCCCAATGGCATGGCATATCCGGTCCTCTGGGATACCACCCGGAAGACCCAGAAGGTACCTTGTGACATGACTTTGAAAGTCCACCCGTAGCTCTTCGAAGTAGCACAGCTGGCCTACGCCCAGGCACATCTCGCAGCAAACCCGGCCCAAGGCCATGCAGGACATGCAGGTCACCATCTTCTCGTCCTTGCACATTCTGCAGGGCTTTTTGGTGAACCTTCCGGGCCGGCGGCACACAGGGCAGCGCACCTTAGTAGAGGCACTGCATTCCTTGCACACAACCCACTTCTGCTCTTGGCAATATGAGCAACCGGTCACTCGGTTTGTGTAGTTGAGTCTATAATTAAATACCTGGGTGTGGAACATCTTGGCTGGGGTCACAGGCACCGTCCAGGGTTGTGGCTCCTTTAATTCTGCTGTTGTTGGAGATGCTGTCGTTTCTGGAGCTTTGCCGAGCGGTTCAAACCTTAAGGACAAAGACCTGTGTTCTGTAAATGTTTCCAGCTTGTAACAATATACAATCTCATGGGCTACGTTAGTAATGACCATTCCTTTGGCTGCAGCTGGTGAAAAGAGTGGTTTGTTTTGCAGCCAGTGAACAAGAACATTATGGATCGTCTGTTCTGACAAAGGAGACAGTGTGAATGGGTTAAAATCCTCTGGTTGAAGTTTCCCTGATGTATTTGCCTTTCCTTCCTCCACTGGTGGTGGCACGTTGGTGTACTGAGAGGGTTCCAGTAAGAGGTCACATCTATAACCCTTTAAATGTTCAGCTGCCATTATATTTTTGTTAAGACCAATGCTATAACCTGAGATTCCATGAGCAACATTTTGTAAGACTAATGTTCCGCAGAGTGCAGTAATCAAGTTTTTGAAGAATTTTATTATGTCATAATCATTTTCTGCTGAAGTGAATTCCACAACAGAACAAACGTTTAGAGCTTACGTATCTACGCGGGCATATTTCCCCGTAGTACATACACGGATATATTTCCTTGTGACACATCCGTAATTTATGTTGAGCATGGCTGCTGCAGGTCATTTAAACAGGCTCAGTTGTTTATTTACAAGGTTTTCGAATGTTACTCAACTGAAACACTGCACAGGTGAGTACTGCCTATTTTGAACCATATAGGAATTATAAACGCAGTTTTGTGAACACAATGCCATGAGCTGAACAGATTTTATCAGTTAGTTAGCTAGCTAGTTAGCTCATACTATCACGCCTTTTGAAGCAGATACACCTTATTAATTTTCTTTCTATTTACTGTACCGTGGCTATTTTTACTCCCGACATCATACTATAACTGAATGCCCACACGTTTTCATAACAGGAATTGTGTCGGTGCTGCGCAAGTCAACTATTCGTGGACCTTCCATTGATGACAACTGGTACGAAGCAAACTATTTGTAGATGCGTTAAATAATTTCTGCTGTGTTACGATGACTTGATGTTAAATTTCTGACCTTGTTATTGCAGTACTGTAGAAATCGGTGTGACTTCTGATGGGAAAACCGTAGTGTGCTACCATCCCACTAAGGATGTTCCTTATGAACTTACCCAGGTAAGAAGTTAGAACTTGGGATCATATTTCTAGTGGAGCCGGTGAGGGTTTACAGTGTTTCAATCCATTTGCAAACTCAACCCTTCACGAAAATATAAGCCCTGTGAGTTGTGGTTGGATATCATTATCTAGCTTTCTGGGGTGTATTTCCTTTGACCAAACCAAACGTTTTAAAATCAGCTAGAGATTTCCATGAGATGTTTTCGGGTATGTTCCTTCCCGTTTTCTCTATTCAGTGCACCTGATTTAAACTTAATTGCAACTGTTTCATTATAGACCACTTAAGTATACACTTTTTACCCTTTAGCCCATTCCCCGGCCAGACCCCCTTACTAATCCGCCTGAGACACATGATCAGGTGCTGAAAGTGCACCTAGGCAGGGAGGTGATGAAAAACAAACAGGCCCCCACCATCGAGGAGCTCAGCAAGATGTTTCACACTACAAAGCACCGCTGGTACCCAGTGGGACAGTAAGTATATACCATCTGTGATTGCATCATATTAGAGATTTTTTTGTACCTTTCTTGAGAAAAATTATGGTTATGATGGTACAAAGCAGGACATTAGCCATTTTAGTCCTGAGCTTCCATGGCACTTAATTAGTACTGCCTACCACAGAAAGAACAAATAATGATCCACGTCAATGGTTCACAAAACTCTGTTCTCAAAACTCTCCTAACAGAAGAGCTGAATAAGCTAATTGGATTAAATATTCATGTCCTTGATCATTATTTGTAAAGTTGAATCCAGTGTGCTTGCTTTAGAAAAGTTTGAATACACATATGGCTAGGCATTACAGGTGGGAAGTTGAGAACCACAATAATCTAGGTAAAAGTACTGTAACTTTTTAATTTGTTAATGAGTGCAATGCTTTCATTTACAAATTAATGTATTAATTGTCAAAATATAATACATTTAATAATCCTGCTTAAATAGTTTTTATGAATAACAATGAAATCAATATTTGTGACCCTTTTGATTTTCTGTGAATTAGCAATTTTTGCACAAGAATTGAACTGATGGTTTTCCTTTTTTCCTTAGGTATCATATGCGACGCAGAAAAACAAGTCCCCCAAAAGACAGATAGTGTTCACTGGAAATCTTTGTGCTTATATGTGTTGTGAAATAAAAATAACAAATCTGAAATGTGCAATAGTTTTTTTGCCAAAGCTTTCAATTTAAAAAAAGAACATTTTTTTCATTTAATATTTGGGTTTGTGGTTAGGTTATGTTTCATGTACAATTCTCATAATGAATGAAATAAAGAATGCAGCCCGATGCCACCAAACCATGCAAGTCATTCTGTGGCTGCTGAAGAAAGCTGGACTCAAACTGTGGCTCCAACAGTGCCGAACAGTGGGAATTAATTTAGAAAATAGAAGTTGTTAATTTTACAATTGATATCAATTCATTGTCTTTCAAGTTAATGTGATTACAATTAATTACATTCAGTGTATTTGTTTTTCTAGTGTTTTCTCAAAAATGTCGCAGGCAACCTTGGTGGGACATGTTTTGGGGCAGGCATTATTCGGGGCAGGCAAAATACATTTCCCATCATTCACAATGCAACGGTTCCATAGGCCAACACTGCAAACCGGAAGGCGTGTGCGTCGGCGCCGTCAATCTCGACGAAGGAGTGAACATTCAACATCCATATATACAGTAAAACAAGATGGCAGGACTACCCCGCAGGATTATAAAGGTAATTATAATACCTCCACGGGAAGAATAGATAGCAAGACTTAGATCAGTTCCCTTTTGAGATCGATAAAAAAAACTACAAGGGCATTAGGCACGTGCATTGCCATGCATTTGCTAGCTACTTCCGTTACCTAGTTAGCTAGCCATGTATCAGGTTCAGCCTTAAACTCAGAACCATTCCGCTGTAATTGAGCAGACAGTATGTTCACAGTCTTTTTATTTGCATAGTTATCGATATATGATTACCGTTTCAATGTACATTCATTGATAAAACCATGTTACGTTTTCAAGCAAGCGAGCTGAACACAGTTTTGATTAATCACACTCGACTGCAGTTGGCGAGCTAGTCATGCAACTAGTACTAGCTATTTCACATAGCTAGTTAATGAGCTACCTAGATATATTACTTACGGACTTCAGAGTATGTATTTACAGCGCTCACATTTTCTTCTGTGGTTTATTGTGTATAAACGTACATTGCATTAACTAATTGGTAGTAGCCGAGTCCGGTGTAGGTATTTCTTCCAAACTGTGTTTAGGCCTAATGGGCGGGATCAGGCGATCTTGATGGTCTTGGTAGAATACTGTGTCGTTAATGAATGGGCGAACACTGGGGGGTTGTTTGTCATGCACACGGAAGTCAATTTGTTTAATAGGTGACTGAGATTAAGATGAGCTCACTATTTTTGTAGGTGGCTGCAGAGCACACACAGAAGTACATCTGTTTAATAGATGGCTGCAAAAATAACCAACCGGTTATTAGAAACATTCAATTAACGGTCTACGCCATACTTTGACAGCGACTGTTATAGTGAACGGAGACCGATCACTTGCTCTATTTCATTGTTGCAGCTAGTTCCATTCAATGCATGTATTGTCATTATGAGCTCCTATGCTGTTTTTTTTAACCAAGCGAAAAGTATAACATGTCCACATACGGAAAATCCAGAACTAGTTATCCAACTGGTAATTGATATTAGAGATGTCTATTATTCCTCTGCTTGATTTTCCCTGCATGCTGAATTCATTCGCCACCAGACGTAATATCAAAATGACATTTATAACATTTTCAATTAAATTAAAAACAATTTAATAAATGGCAGTATATTCATGTTTTTATCTCAACAAGATCAAAGCCAGAAGTTAGTATTTGGAACTTCCAATCTGGTCAGGTCTCACCTCCCATATGTATGAATCTTAAAAGTTATCGTTGTGGGTGAATTTTCTGAACAGTATTAAAAGAACAGTTAAACTATTCTAAAAGAAAATATTAAACCAGCCCTCGAGTGTGGATGGGTGACTGGCCCGTACTACACCAAAACGTAGTTGTCTGATAATTGCCTGTATGTGTACATATTCTGTATCTGCATCTGCATATTCAGGAAACTCAGCGTTTGCTGGCAGAGCCTGTTCCTGGAATAAAGGCGGAGCCTGATGAGGCGAACGCACGCTACTTCCATGTGGTGATTTCAGGGCCCCAGGACTCCCCTTTTGAAGGCGGCACCTTTAAACTTGAACTCTTTCTGCCAGAGGAGTATCCCATGGCAGCACCCAAAGTGCGATTCATGACCAAAATTTACCATCCCAACGTGGACAAGCTTGGTAGGATATGCCTGGACATCTTGAAAGGTGAGTTCTTCTTATCCACCATTATCACTGGCATAGCATGTACGGCCTCTAAGTGTGACTCATTTTCATCCACTATTTCCCTTCTCTTACAGATAAATGGTCCCCTGCCTTGCAGATCCGCACAGTGCTGCTATCAATCCAAGCATTATTAAGTGCCCCTAACCCTGATGACCCACTTGCTAACGATGTTGCAGAGCAGTGGAAATCAAACGAAGCCCAAGCCATTGAGACAGGTGAGTCTTGGGTTTGGTGTATTTAAACTCAGTTCCTCAACCTCGTGGCATTTAAATGATATTGTATCGTCTTATATCCCTTCCTGAATATGACTGAAGCTTTGTTGTAAACGGATAACCATGGGAAGGAACTAATGACTTGTTGCTCTTGTAATGCTTTGTTATGAAACCTACTAAAGTGACAATGCAAATGAAATAAATTGACACCCTGAAAGATATTTCTCCAAGAACAATGCTAAACGTGCTTGAACCCCTCTATGCCCATTGCAGCTCGCACATGGACCAGGCTTTATGCTGGAAACAACATTGAGGTATAGAAGAAAACAGATGACCACTGGACGTAAACACAAAACCAAGAAGATCTCCTTTATTTGCATTTAAAGGACACAGTCTTAGATAAAAACAAGTTAAAAGCAAGCGACAAAAAAACAGAAAAGAATATATTTAAAAGAAAACAAGACTACTGCAGACCTCTGGTGATTTTATGACACGTAAGCAATGTGTTTTGTCTTTGTTTCTGGCTCACCGCTCAAATACATGGACAGAGGCTGATGCCCAACCACAGCTTTCTAGTTCTCCACTAAGGATGGGGTCACCAAGGCACCACCAAAGGGTTACAAACACAGAAAATCACCCCCAACCCTCAGCCAAACCATTAGTTCTGTCACCGGTCAATAATCTGAGGCAGTAATGCAGCTACACATTTAGAACCCATTTAAAAACTGGTCAACTGAGGTAGTGCTGCCGCAACGCCTAATTCTGCCAAATGTTTGGTACAGTCAGAGAGTTGAGGGTGTATGCTCCAAAGCCCTGTGTCTGAAAGCCCTGTGCTGAAACTCCGAGTTGGGAGATGGGGGTGTCAGTTACAAGGTCCTTCAGGGGAGTTTTTTTGTTGTTCATTTTTGTTTCATGTCTGTTTTTTTTTTTCTCCTGTGATACTTCATTAAAAGCATGTATTTAATCAAGCCTATATCATGACTGTTCAAATACGTCTGCTCTGTGTTGATTACTGAGTAGTGTATCTTTTGGGTGAGGAGAGTGAGTGAGGAAATTCACACTCATATCTAGTATGAAACTACAACTAGGCGAGGAACACTTAATTGTCACTTCAGTGCTGAGATCCTCATAGGCTTCTGTGGCTTTATGGCATTTCTGGAGAACATCTGTAAATGTTATGTTTTAGTAAACATGTTTGTTATGCTATTTTGTTCCAGCTCTTTTGTTACCCCATGTAACCTACATATTCTGGTGGGTGGTGTTTTTCATCTTTCCATACGATGACATGACCGTTTTCTTTTCACGATTCTCTTCTGTGAGTTTATCCACCACTTCAACCATAATCTGAAAGAGGGGAGAAACTCAAGATAACATTCTAATTTATTTATCTTTTTATAAGGAATCAAGGAATTTGAAAGTAAATATCAAGGATGTTTTGTCATCTAAGCGTCTGGCCTTTAGATTGAGACTAACTTCCAAGTCTTTGGTTAGTCCACTCTTCATGTGATAAAGGTAGAGAATTGTGTCTTACTGGTGTCTGTATTAAAACAAAGTGCATTTGCATACATGGCTCCTTCTGTAAATAAAATAAGTTGAGTAAGACGACACTTCAGTGTATCTGTGTGGCATTGTGTATCTGAAGGGAGAACAAGTTGTTTTAGTGGTACCGTACACAATCATAACTATCCAGAGTTAAGCTGATACTTAATTGGCCCTATTTTATGTTAAACCAAATGTTTCCGATTAACCAAATTCAAATTGCTTTATTGGCAGGAAAAGGGTGACTTAAATATTGTTAAAGCATATGTATGTGGAATATATATATAGTAATAAAACCATGCTGATTGTAGTGTACATATATAGAGAACATTAGGCTTTTTAGAAATGCATTATGTATTTAGTTCCCTGAAACACAAATATTTAGAGAAATATGCTCAAAGGCCAAATACACTGAAGTGCCAGAAAAACTGGTACATCCGTCTAGCACTGTAGGCCTGCCACTGGAGTGCAGAACTGCAGAACAATGATGGAGCATGGACCCCACGAGGAACATGGATCCCATGAGCTTGCGGAAGTATTCTATAAGCAATGAACACCATACTACCTGCTGAGCGGTCCACAATTCTGTTTTCCAAGGTGTGGGATTTCTTTGTTCCGCAGCGCTTTGCATGGCATCCCAGATGTGTCCGATATCATTGAGAACTGGTGGCTTAGATGGGAATGTCAAGACCCCAAACTCAGAGGAGTGTTCCTCTAGCCATGACTTCTAGACTTCTGTGGCGGAGCATTGTCCTGTTGGAAGAGGCCAAACCCATCAGAATGAACGCAGGACATGAACGGGTGTAACTCGTCAGAAAGGATGCACACAGCGTTCACCTGTCAGAGACGTTTGTAGACGTACAAGGGGTCCCATTTAATGCCTGCTAAACAGAGAACCACCAGCCTGTACAATGCCCTGTTGACATGTGGGTTCCTGGCTTCATGGGGTTTTCTCCACATGGATCCTTCCATCTGCCCGAAACTGTTGGAAACATGACTCTTCAGGGCCAGGCCAATCGTTTCCATTCATCAAGTGTCCAGTGGTGGTATACCCCAGCCCAGGCGAGGCGCATAGCTGTGTTCCTAGTATTCATCTGCAGTACTCGAGTTTGGCGTTGTTCAATTGTATCGATCATTCGAACGTTTGACAGCGGATTTCTACTAACATGATTAGTTGCTTCATACTCCGTTCTCCTGCTCAGTTCTCCGATCAATGTCTATAGCCTACATTTGCAGAGGACAATAGATCAATAGAGGAACATCATAAATACGTTTCTAACTGAGAATTGAATGCAGACTATAATAATTAATATAGTTAGTTGATTACAGATGTTATGAAAAAAAGATTAAAACTAGCACGCGGCCGTTGCCTTTGGCTGAGTAAAAAATACACGTGAACGACTGACTTGTCCGGTTTTATCGTTCAATTGAACGGTAGTTTCGTTTATTTGAACGACTGGCAGCGGAGTATACCCATTCACTGAAAACGTTGTTAGTTTTACGTTAGCAAAGAAAAATCGATCAAGACAGTAGCATTATAAAGACATGTTTGTAACAGATAATCGGACACATGGTAGGTCCGATTACCCCGACCGCTGGCTTCCAGCTCAGTAACCTGCTCTACGTCCAACAGCTGTTAATAACACTGTAAATACATGTTAGTTACAGATAATTGGACGTATGGCCTACAATAATTAATGTATTATTTTATTTTTGATTGAAATGTTGAACATAGCTTTACTCAGAGTCAAACAAGTGTTTGCTTGAGTAGTAAAGACACGTAAACGACATTATAATGATGCGCATTCGTTGGTTCTTGGGGGGTGGTTGAACATTTTACTGAACGACTCGATAGGATCAGAGTCAGTAGAAACAGTCGAACTCATCCCATCGTTACTACTACAGATGATATTGCTTTATATATGCATTGGCGTTGCTATGTATTTTGTATGGGCTCGTCTGTACAGGTTTTTCTGGCACTTAAGTGTTTTTGACTACTATCTTGACTACAGTACATGAAGGCTGTGTATGGAGCAGGGTTGTGCTTTGGGAATGCATCATTACATTATACCTCATCCCACATATACCGCAGTGTGCTAAATCGGTCACGTGAACACGGTAACAACCGCACTTCGGATTGCACACCTATGTTCCAGGCATTTTGCATTATACCACTCTTGGTGTGTAATTCTCCTAGAATCCAGAAGATGGGACTGGAGAGCGGAGTCTTCCGTCGGCCTTCATGGAACAACAATTGCTTTGTGATGGGTTTGAAAACATGTCACTTTTCTCAATGACTCTTGACTTGTTCAGAATATAAGCTGCAATTATATAGGCAAGCAAGATAATAAAGCTGCACATGTATAATACTTTAAATTCAGTCTTTTATGAATCACTTCCTGAATAAAACACTTGCTTTGTTTACTTATACTCTTGTTTTGTGTGAGATGAGTGGGTACCTGTATGTCCTGGCCATGTTGTTCTTCAGGATCTAGTTCAGTCCTTTCTTTGTTTATATGGCAACAATGTGTCATTTAATGTATACACTGATCATAAGAATGTTCAGGAAATGATTCCTTGTATTATCTGTGACATAAAAAAACACCAACTAATCTCAGATCAATAAAGATACATTGGTGAAATAAAAAAACTTTCTAATTCCAAATTGCTGTTTTTTCTTGTTATAGTAGATGGCCTCATATTACCTCACGAGTAACACCTGCCATTAACTAATGGACATTTCTAGCTGTTTTTGATAAATTGTTGGCCCTTCACATTTTTATTTGAAGAAAACTTTCTATACACCCTTTTTTGTGTTCAATTGGAGTTATTTGACCAATGGGGTTCATATGTTATACATACATTATGACTATTTCATAAGTGCTTGACAGTAGTTAGACAGATCATTGCACGTGGCTGTGGTACCTTATGACATTTACAATCATAGAGTGGTGGTTGTTGGTTGTTTCTCTTCTCAACGTGTACGTGCCAGTAAATATTTGTGCCTCGGTGGATAAGTCTTAATCTTCGACTCTCCCAAACCTGCTGAGAAGTTACGGCTCTTAACTAAGCCCGTAATTGCAAATGGTAGCTCACAAAATTGGTAGGAGAGAAACAGGAAGTAACAACTTAAATATGCTCATCAATCTCTTAATATCTGTTGACTTTCAGGTCCAGGTAAATATTTATGGGCAGTTTTGTTCAAATTACATTTGTTAGCATTGTCAGATGTTTTACTACATTATCAGACACAGAATTACTGTCTCCAGTTTCAATACATTCATATAAGATTTTCTGTATCCATTGTTACGGGCCAACAGGCTAAACACATGACAGGCATTGATTTATTGAGCTGACAGGTGAACATTGTTCAACACCAGACGCTTACAGCACCGAGCAGGATACTGTCTGGCCAGTCGCAGTGACACAGTTGACTATACAGGGTGTCTACTGTCATCAATGGGTCACAGAATTGTTACACACTATGATTGTTTATGATTGCTTGCCGGCAGAAAGACATTATTTGTGGTGTGATGCTCTAGTCTGTGGCGGCATGGTAATAACTGTTTTGGATTTGGCGTTGTTATGAAGTATTTGTTTGCCGTTTTCTCCCTCTGCAGTTAGTATGACAGTGAATGGTGACATATGATTGTCTGCACTGCCTGGAGATCACTCTCATTCTCCACAAGAGTGTGGATAGGGATCTCTTCCTGTGAATATTTTATCTGCAGTGGGAGTGCGGACTGTGCTTTGCTAGGATTTTCTTTCCCTGACCGCTATATATAACCAGCACTGGTAAAGACTGTAGGGAGAGGGCCGCAGGAAATAAGCAGAAATAGTGCATGACTCTCAGCGTGCTTTATGGAATCAAGTGTAAGAGGTCTTGTCTTAGTATAAGAATGACTAACAACAAATGTTAATGTTTCATGGTATCAAATTGATTCTCTCTGGACCCACCCAGGTTTTGAAACAAGATTGTGAAATACAATATTGCGTCATCACGAAGAAAAGTCACAGCTGAGTGGTAAAACCAGAGTGACTGTGTACAATCATCAATTAGCTGTCTGGTTTCATGCGTTTACAATTGATGACTGTTTTAATGGAGGCATATTGATGGCAGGAGTTGGATATTTCGGGTCAAAGTATTTTGGCATTTAACTAATATGAGCCGTGCGAGTGATTAGATAATGGTTATATGATGGGTGGATAGGTGCTTAAGGAGCGCCCAAACCCAGTCCACAAGTTTAAGAAGACAAATAGAAGCTATTGTGGGGGATGTCAAAAGGTGTGGGAGAATTTATTTTGACGAGATATTAAGAGAACACTCCTGAATGAGATGCTAGCATATGTTTCTAGCAAGACTTATTTTGAATCTGCAGTGAATTCTTCCCTTCCCACTGCCCATGTTACAACTGCAAATGCATAACTGAGTCTGCATTTTGTTCCCCAGCAGGCAGATATTGGTTTATGAATGAGGTCTTACATAAGTAGCAAGGTACTCTGAGCTTCAGAAGGAGGGCTACAATTCATGTAACGTAGCCTTGCATATGGACCATTCCAATATTGTCATCTGTTCATTTTGCAGGTTTAATGTCTCGGGAGCCAGACAGGCCTGCAGATACTTTAGGGAAATAGAGAAAGAGACTGTAATTGATCATTAATGAGAGAATGTCAGTTCATGAGTTATTTTATAGAACAGGTTTATTGACCAGAACTGGAATAATATGGAAATGAAAAACAACAACAGGTCAAAACATGGCCCTACGTTAAAATCTGTATCCGGAAAGTCAGATCTTCTGGATATATTGGTCTAATGTCAGTTGGGTTTTCATAGGTGATTGTTAAAATCTCCTGGTATCCACTGGCCATCTCACACTTTTATAAATAGTTCAGTGTGTTGTTGTACTAGCCGGGCCAAATTTGAACTTGGCTAGAAAGAGACTGAATTCGGTCTTGTCAGGTACAGTGCCAAAAGAGATAAGTGTCACAAAGGTGTCTTTAATATCTAATCGTATGTGCTACAAATGAGCCATGTACATAATTCGAAAAGGAAGACTCACAGCTAGAGCAACAGACTCATTTCTCTGGAGTGTTCAGTGGCGCTTGTCTTGTCACAAACGATCACCATGACCAAACAGTTGGACATACATACTCAGAAGTACATTGTTTGAATCAGTAGTCTCCAGAACACATGGCTATGTCCAGTTTCTCTGTATGACCGCCACATGTCGTTCTATCAATGGAAAGATAAGCTGAGGAATATGCAAAAACAATGTCAACAGATTTCCTGTCTATTTTATTGAACACACATGCAAAAGTAACAATAGGAAGACCTTGATAAAGGAAATTTAAGCAGAGAAGAACGGACCGAAAATTCATGACCAAAAGAAGAAACAAATGAAAACAGACCCCCGAGGAGGTCAAACTCTCCACGATATCTTTTGTTCACGGATGTAATCAGTGTTGTGTGTTTTGATTCTGAGAACAATCTAGCATTTACCCTGTTGCTCCTTGGCCTTGTTTGTCTCTCAGCGCACTGCTTTCTCATGATTACAGCATGTCCATGTTTGTGTTCCGGGCCAAGGAGACAGGGCTATTATTCTGAACGCAACACATCAGAGGACTATATTATTTTCATCTGGGGGTGTCTAAACATGTCTATAGGTAATGGGAGTTGGTATTATACCATTACAGCTACACACATGTAGGCCCACACACACAAAAACATATAATAGTGTAGCTTATAATATCAGGTGGACCGTGTCTAAGTAATGTTTTCCTTTATAGGCTCTCTTGTATCCAAATGAATAGGCGCTCTCTAATGAAAGGACTTCAGAAAGGCCTTGCAGAGATAAACACCCATTATGTTGCTGGTTATGTGATGATACAATAATCACGATTAAGCTGTTTACGCATGGCTTCACTCCCTCTCACAATAGTTGCTCTGTTTCCTTTACTATGTGACATTGTGTAATTCTATCAGTTTGTTTGTTTGGCCCTTCAATTTATATGGTTAGGTTCAGAGGGCAGTGTAATATTGACATATTGACAAAAAAATCTCAAATTAAGAGTATTTGTTTTTAACCTCCACTGTAGTATTCCTTCTGATCAGTTACCATGACAAGTACATGTTAAGTAATATAATGGCTCTTCAAGATTCTTACATGGTAGCTAAGGCACTGTGTGAATTCACTTTTACGATGTAACTATGATGGGAGTTGTACATTGACAACTGACAACAGCGACATTGGATGCATCATAAAGTTTGAAGCAGACTGTCAGTGTGCACTACATTTGATAATTGTCTCTCTATGAACAGACCCGCTTGGGTTCCGTGAAGCAAGCGTCAATGCAATCTGTTGGCCTTTTCCATGAGGAATGTGCCAAGGACCATTAACTTTCCTCCACAGTCCGTGGACCTGAATTTGAGAAAGGCTGCTCGAAACACTTTGAATAACAGTGTAATTCAAGTTGTGCATTGTTGTAGTTGTGTCAATCTAGATGTACTTTACAGAGCTAATTATATAAGCAGGATAACATATGCTTAAGCACCATTTGCTTTAGCTAACCCAAATCAGGTAATAGTTACAACATATATAAAACCTGATGCTGCACAACAAACCATATAATACACGTTATATTACATATTGGGGAAAGGTTTATGAGTCATGTCGGGCTGTGTAATCGCTGCTCTGGGGCCTGCTGCTCTCAGAATGTACTGGAAATGGGCGATGTCTTCATGAGTCTGGGAGATTTAAGGACCAGAGTACCTCCCCTTGAATACCTTCTAAAAGGGACTTAGATGACTAAATCATCTCAGGCTCTAATTGGCACCACGGCAATCTGAGCCGGACGTTCTGAGTAGATCATTAGCAAAATAGGTAAGTGACAGAATGGATGAAGAGAAGTTGGATTCTAGTCAGCTCGGCTGCATGAGTCCTATGAGATCGCTAGGGTGATTGAACAGAACAGATGTGTTAGACGGCAGCTCTATGATTAGAGTGGTGACGGGAATGGGCAGAGGTTCAAATCTGGTGCCTTCATACACATCCTTCTGTCATCCTGAAGTATGTGAAATGAAATCCCCCGTGTCCCTCTCACTTGGATCACAGCTAAGATTACATGCTTTTGACATCCTTTCTACTTTGGGCAAGATGATGGTTGAGTTGACTCTGATTTTGGGTTTATAGTGTTGACTTCTGTAACTATATATATATTCAAGTATAATGATAGGGATGTTTACTTTGTGCAAGAGGCAGGGAAAGAAAAAGCACTTATTTAAGTTAATCATTTTAATTATTTGTTTAACCTCTGGAAAGAAAGTAAAGATCCATTGAAACCGTCAAGATAGCAGTGAAGCAAGAACCTGACATTTTTCCGTTATCTCTGCTTTTGTGATGATGAACATTCTGACATCTTTGCAATTCTGCTCTCAGAGATTTTTACCTATTAAAGTCTTTTTCCTTGTCATGTGTTGTTCCTACACAGTGTTCACTATTCAGTGCAGGGAGAATTTTCACATTATTTGATGACAATGAGACTACGCTGATATGTTTTGGAATAGTCATTTCCAACCGTAACAATGCAATTATGTTCACGATGTTACCATAATACTCCTCTACTGAATCAAACGCTCTTTACAAGTCAAATCCAAAATAAATGGGATGTCAGTTCCAACAGTTTTTCACTGGCATCTCAGTGAGTGACAGTGTTCTTGATGAGTTGTCTGTCAAAGAATATGTGTAATAAATGCACTGAAAAGTATATATATAGTATACAATGTATCTGTTTGTTTGTGTTTAAGTAAACGTCCCTGTTTTGACAAACTCCCTCCCTTTTGAAGTATAAGAAATACAATAATAATACAATAATGTATAATACAATAACGGGGTACAGGTACTTACTTGTTTCTTCTTTTCTACAACAATAGACTACCAAAAAAGGTATTTAGTAAAAGTAATCACAAATATAATATTCCAGTGAGATGTTGTTGAATGTCAGTGTTTTGCTCTACTAGTTTCAGTAAGGAACCAAACATACTCAAAATGACAGGTGATATTGTCTCAGTAATGAACTATTGTCTACTTTCACAACACCACATGAAATACCATTAGCAGTCGGCATGGCTGGGAAGAAGGTGGAGCACCTACAAAAACAAAATGTTGCTATACAACATGTATAACGGATGTGTGTTTGAGTATGACGTATAGCCTCCTTTATACAACGTAAGTACAACATGTACAAATAACAAGACATCTTAAAGGAGCTGTATACACAGAACAAAATATATAAACCTATATCCGCCAACATGGTTTTAATGCCACATATAGTGGTCACAGAGTAGCCCACCGGTCCTGTAAGCAGTACAGTGTACATTGCTTTAGTAGTGAAGTTCTTATTCTTACCTCAAATCAAAATATGGGGAAGGTCAGAAACCCTTTTTTCAGCCACCCCCAACACCAGTATTTTAATGTAGGGCATTTGCATTTTGTCAAGACTTTGATTAGACCATGCTGTGGAGAACAACATACTACCAATATACCAATTTGATGCAATATATTTAATGCGAGAAAGTTGACTAATAAAGTTAGGTTTAGGGTTGGAAATGATATCAGTGCCCTCTCTAGGTAGCCTAATGGGTCTATCGAACAAGCAGCGCAGGCTGGTTTTAAAGAGAGCATACTAATGAACACTAATTACATGTTTAATCAAAGCTAGATGTCTTGTATTACCATAAATGTATGCTATTCATCCTACCTAAAGCAATTAGCGCTCAATGGTGGCCGTCAGTAAGCGACCCCTATGTGAAGTTAGCCATAATAACGATTAGCCACAAAAGTAGAATTTGATATTGGCTTTTAAAATAAAAGTCCTTCATTGAACATTTACTACTGTATGTTACAAACGTATATACGTGGAAATATGCCTTATTCTGACCAGATAATGCTAAAATACATAGCCTAGGTGTTAAATAAGTGAGAACGTAAAATAATTATACATTTTACCTCACCCCGACTCCACTGTCCTGGCCTGAATTGTTTTGGGAAGAAATTGGGCCTTTTAGTCTTTATATGCGCAAGTTTAATTAAGAACTTTTATTCCGGGACAAACCTCAACTTTCACTTTTGTGGCTAGTTTCACATAGGCTTTGCGCAGCCGCTGACATCTATCTTGTAGCCTTGCCTACTAGTCACGGAGGGAGGGTGCAGTATTGACTCTACTTAAATAAGAGATCACACAGACGTGGTGGGTATGAGGGGCAATAACGCACTATACGCGATTGGAAGCAATGGGTAAATATACATACAAGGATAGATTGTCGGTATTTCGCCTTCTTGGTCCACAGTGAGAACATGCACACAGATGCCTGTTTTCTCTTCGCCATCGAGACGTTGGTTCTGTTAATCAGTTATTGTTCGTTCATTTGCTGGATCTCTTTGCCTGGCTGGTGAGGAGTACATTATGAAGTTCAAGCCGAACCAGACCAGGACATATGATGGCGAGGGCTTCAAGAAGCGGGCGGCATGCCTGTGCTTCAAGAACGATCGTGAAGAAGAGGTAGGCTATGGTTGGTATGACGTCTCATTGCCAAATCAGTGGACCGATGCTGTCCTATGGTTAAAACGAAGCACTGCTTTATAGCCTATCATTCTCAAAATGGTATTAATAGGACTTGCGAACCCAACTTCCCACTTTAGATCTTTGTCATGTTTTGTATTATTCAGTATGCTATTTATTGTGCATTGGTTAAGATTCAAATTCCATTCTGTTTTTTTAAATTTGTAGACCGATCTGTCATGGTGCTTGTATGTAGTTTTTGATGAGTTTCTCTAAATGAGTGTTTAGTGTTTCTTTCTTCATCTTCATCCAATTTAAAGCAAATAATGTAACTTTTGACGAAAATCTATCATTGTAATTTACTATAAAATCTAATGATCGTGGAAATCTGAAATTAGAATAGATATGTTCATGAGTACATATCAAATTAATCAAAACTGTTATTTAAGATATGTTAAATCATTTCTGTACGTGTGTATTGGTTTATTTGTAACCAATGCATAAAAAACAGCTTAAGAAGTTAGAGATATCAATGAAAATAATTACATTTGAATGAATAAGTACTGCTACCTAATATAACTTGCTTAAACATGCTTGTGTTGAGGGCTTATAGGGCGGCAAAATCCTGTTTGTGACAGTGCGTTTGAGGTATTTTATAAAAGACCAGGTTCCGTCTTTTTTAGATAATTTTTCCAGTCAGTACTTTTCAAAAATGTATAATGAATATAGTATGTAGACAGACTAGATGTCAAAACATAGACAGTGGTGGGAATTGTAGATTCTAAAATAAACTTTAACAGGGCTTACTTAGACTACTTTGTATGGGAATGAAACTGATGATTTTTCCTCTCTGTAGTTACAGAGAGCACACTATATTACGTGTTCAATAATAAATACATTACATTTAAATAGTAAAACCCCAACCTGTATGTACGTAATACCATGTCACGAGATGGTACAGCTCTACCGCTAGGTGGCAGTAAATACATAAAATGACCACTAGACATAACTCTAGAAGCCGGAAATACCAATTAGTGACCTGTTAGGTAGTCTCAGTCAATGCTTTGTTATTTTTATTTAAAGAAATGATATGCAGTATTTTACACAATTTTGTAGGCTTAGTTCAGAAATGTATCTATCCAAATACATTTTATTGGGGCATATACAGCTAGTTACACAAATGCTTTATCTATTTATTGGAAATACACTATTTCCATGTATATTATTATTTGAATATAATATATTTGATATTTTATAGAATTAAAATGTATGCTTCATAGTTATTCACATGTTTAGTCAATATTTCTCGGTTTGCTTCTGCTTATTATTTTGTGTGTACAACATCAAGAATTTCCTACAATAGATCATCCACTTCATATTATGTGCTACTTACTTTTAGGGGAATTCAAAATGAATGTTACAAATAGGAATAGCTATTAAAAAGGGATCAAGAGTATCAACATGGGAAGGTCTTAGTAGCATATCAAATTTGGTTTCAAATGAACGTGGCTCATGAAAGAGAACTAAGTTATCTGGAGCACTAGGCAAAGATGGAGTAGTCCAGATGTTAGAAGGAAAGTGTCTAAATACCTGTGCCTGTTCTTGTGTGAGGTAAGAGCATCCTCTTAAAATGCTGTGGAGGATTAACCTGCAGATGTTAGTCATCGCCTTTATATGCAGAGAATGACAACATGATGTTCATGGTCGCAGCAAGCTTCTTTGCATGAAGAAAGGGACACGGTGGAGTTGTCAACCATGATGGAGAGTTCTTGGAGCCTGCAGGCCTTCCACCTGAGGAAGAGCAGCTCTGTCATATTGAAGTTGAGCTTGAAGTAGTGATATGACATACAAGCTGAGATATCTGCAGGGCATGGTCATCACCTGTTTCAGAAGTAGAAGAATAGTAGAATTCTACTTTTGTCCTCATAGCAATGATTGGAGAAATCTTACTTGTCTTGCATGCCAAAATCAATGTCTTGGCAATTTTGAATGCCTTCAGTAGAAGATATCAGACAGTTGAGAAAACCGAATATAGGAGTGCTGGCCACTTCCCACAATCTTTCTGGCTGGCATTTGGGTGGATGGTTTATTTTACAACCGCATGCGTTCCTCTGTTGTGTTCTACCTCCGAAAGAGTTGGTGTTTATTTCCACACTGAGATTCCTGGGCAATTTGGCAGGATGCACTGGAATCCTGTTTGGAGATGCTGCTTTATTCACTTTGGGCTTTTTCCATCCTTGCTCCCTTAGCTTTACTTTGCTATCCTGCTTTTGGTCTGAGGAACATATACAATGTTTTGTATATGGTACGAATGTGTGTATGGTTTCTTGGAAAGTGTTATATTCATAACTGTTGGCAATAGCATAAATAACACTAGGTGTGGTGTAGAGCTAGCTAGCTTTGTTTTGTAAACTAACTGTTTACTAACAATAGACAATGTCAAACCCAGTCAAGCCTTGGGCAAATAATTATTACAGGCACACATTCAGAGAGCACTGTTTCCCCACTGTATAAACACACACAATACCCCTCCCCCATTCCTAACACGCCCATTCTGAAGCACAAGTATTCTGTTATAATTAGGTTAGTAAAATACTTCTTTCACCACATTTCACAGCTTTTGGGCTAATAAAGTAGACTACTAAGCAGAGGGTTTGGTCCCTCCTGCTGGTTCCAAAAGCGCCCCCCCCCCATCTCCTGTCATGCAGTCAGACACAAGCAGGTCTGGCAGCTGCTCCTTTTCACACTTGATGTCCTTTCCCATAGATATGTGGTGCCTGTAAATATAGCTAACTGTTCCACTCCCTCTCCATACCCCATCCACTCTAAGCATGGTAAGAGCCAGATGAGATGTAGGCTCCCTCAAGACCCTGTATTTTGATGACTTGCCATATCCCCAGTGAGGTTTCTCATGTTTATTTGACTTGCCATCTCTGCTGGTCTCCTCCAGCACTCTCACAATCTCATCAGATCAGTACAGAGGAGCGTCAAAGCCAGTCTGCTCTCCAGGATCACCTAGTTCTCAGACTCACACACTGGTCTGCTATTGAGGGGTTGGCATGGGTGAAAGGTGATAGGGGAAAGCTTGGGATCAGGGGGTAGGAAGTTACATGTAGCATCTAGTCAGCTAAAGTATCTGGTAGCTAGGGAGTTGTCAAATCACTCCTGGGGACTATTTAAAAAAACATTTATTCAATTTATTTATATATTTATGATCTCAATAAACCTGTCAGCTAATCATCAAGCCCCTATCTGCATCATATAGGTCATTCAGGGCTACAAAAAAACTGTAGAAGTTTAGGAACCACTGTAGCAGCCTGTGTCTTTTCATAACTAACAAAATTAATACTAGGGAACAATTGGAGAAAAGCTTCCACTGGAAGATAACTCAGAAAAGGAAAAAGATGTGATATTGGATTGTATGTAAATCTTTCTTGAGACTTGGGCCTCTATTTTAACAAACCGAAGGCAGTGGTAAATCTTGGTGGAGGTGGTAAAGCAACAGGTTTTTGAGAGGCTATTTTCACAACCAAGTATGATCGGCGCACTGGGGGAAAAGGGCTGGGTTTCAGTTAATAAATAGCTATGAGTGTTTAGGCTTGACCTCTCTATGGCCTAACATGCAACCTGGCTAAATATGTATGTGTTTACAGTCTTGTTCTGTCTGTTTATAGTCCACATTGTTTTCAGTAATTGCATATATTCACTATGAAGGTAATGTATATACATGGCTTTCTGACTAACACAGGGGCTAAACCTGCTGTGTATTGCATTATGGCCGAGCATGGACATGCCAGATGTTTCCAATAAGCACATTTAAATATGGATAAAGTGTTAAATTGATAATTCTAAACAAAGCAAGTTGCACTTCTGGACAGCTACCATAATCGATCCATGTGGGCATATGATATTACAACAACACAGACTATGGACATGAAATATGAATATTTCATGTTTTTTGGTTTTAAATCACAGACCAGAGGGCTGATTTCGGAGCAGAAAAGCTACTTTTCTGCTCTGAAATGTCCATAACCAAATATGTTAAAGCTATGACTAGCCTTTTGTTTGTCTTAATCCATGGAAATGCTGCCTGTAATAGAAATTAGCATTTTTTTTTTCTTGTCAACAAACATGCCAGTGTCACCGTAACGACAGCCAAAAATAGAGCCTCATTTCCAAACTGACGCTTCTTGCCCGTGTGTGCTGAGTTCAGCCAATGCCACTAATTTCTGGAACCCAGCAGCTGGTCCCAAATGTGTTTGGATTCAGTTGAAGGGTCAGGAAGGATGGTATAACCAGATTCTTTGCGGCGAAGGAATTAAGGAGTCTGAGTAGACAGGTAGACATCCCTTACATCCAAACATTTAGGTGACTGAAGCACAGCGACATACAAGGTCAAACTGGGCCCCAAACCGTTTATCAACCTGTCCATAGAAACCCTTATATGAATGGTCCTTTGGTGGACCAGAGGATCCTTTAGGGCCTTTTCCTGATGCAGATCGCCATGTCATGGAGAATAATGGCAAATGTGTCTCTGCCAGGTGTTGCTGGTGAGCAGCAGTCGACACCCGGATCAGTGGATCGTCCCTGGTGGGGGCATGGAGCCCGAAGAGGAGCCATGTGGCGCTGCCGTCAGAGAAGTGTTTGAAGAGGTGAGTCTTCCTGTCATCATCATCATCACCTCAGGTTCTCAGAGCACCAGTAACCGATAGGTTGCCAGAACAAATCCTACAGGCCAGTTAAATCCTATTGCTTCCAGCCAGGTCATTGCTGCAGCTGAGAGTGAAATAAGGTTTGTAAAAAAATAATAACGTAAAAGTCATAATGAAACACTCATGGTTTCCAAAATGTTTTGGCCTCTGACCCTATTTGGAAATTTTCCATGACTAATGCTATTGTGTCACAAACGGGTTTAGACCAATTTGCAATAATATTTCAGTCTGAAAGAACTACGTTTTGAAAATCATCGTATCAATCATATCTTGATTAAAATAAAGATATTGTGTAGAAAGTTGCATTGCCATTGAAGAAATTATTTCTCCCCCTGTCTGCTTTAACTGCCTGCAAGTCTTAGATTTAAGGTTGTCTGATGTAAATAAGAGTCACATGTTCCTAAGTCTGCTATATATTTACAATTTCTGTTATGTAATATTTGATTTAAGGTCAAGCCAAACTTGTAGGGGAGCCTACATATTGTCACAAAAGGTCACGTGGTATTTCCGTAGCCCTTTTATGTTCTCAAATGTTCTGAGAGAGACCTTCCCATTCTCCTAATTCACATAGTGCCTTGTGGCATGTGACTGACCTTGTCCATCAGGCTCTTCTGTGATATCTCAGTAGCACTTCACAGCATGTCCTCTACAAAGTGGCTTCAATGCCAAAGGGTTCAATCTCCGAGAGAGCTGACGTATGCAATGATTGTGAGTGACGGAAAGACTTATGACAAAGATTTTCCTTCTTTTCAATCTTGGCTGTGACCCGAGTTTGGGATTTGGATTCTGTCTGATCCATTAACCCACCTGAGATGTCTTTCTTTGGCATTTTTGTTTTGTGTTCCATTTTCCATAAAGTTTATATAAGGGCAAGTAATGGTTTGAGTAGAACACTAAGTTCACAGTTAGAAAATGTTGGAGAAGCTGGGATTGTGATGGGAGCTCCCTCGCTCCAATGCAATTCTTTATTTTTCCTTCAGTATTTATTTCTGGTGGCACTGCAGGTGTCAGTGACTTCAGTTTTTGAAACGACAATGTTTTTCTATTTGTTGTTAAAATGAAACAATTAACTTAGTGTACCCAATGATACATTTGGTCTTAGTTTACACAGCAAAGAAAAAGCCAGAACAGTTAGAATGACGTGGGATACAAGATTTACCTAATATTTACCTTTTCAGCACAGTTTGGTAAAAGTCCCTAACTGTTCGGAAAATCTTAGTTTCCCATTGATATGCTGGCATACTGGCTGAAAAAAAATCCTCTTTTTAAGGAGCTCATGGTGTCCAAAGGGTGCAGCTGGTTGGAAACCTGGTGTACTTGGCTATGTCGAGTGGCTAAACCTGACTCCCTGCTGGACTCCAGCACATGCACTGGTCATAGAGCCTTCCCAGTGAATGTAAACAGATTGTCTTTCCAAAGTTTTTGAGGGGAAAGGGCACAGGTAATGTGTCTTTTTGACCAGTAACAGTAATTTAACAGAATTCACCCCTAAATAGCGATTAAATAATGACCTGGATGGTTTTGTGTTATCAATTAATTCTGCAGTTGTCACAAAGTGCTCGTAATGTACCGATGCCCAGCCTAAACCCCCCTCAGAACAAGCGTCAACATGAAATGTATGCATTGTGGCTAGGAAAAACTTTGAAGTAGGATAATAAAATCCCTAGGAGTTAGGAAGACTGTAACAATATTTATTCACACATTACTTTATATTGGTCAACATTGTAATCACTGACTGGTGTCCTGACATTCAGTTTAGCACACACACACACACACACACACACACCCACGCAATTCTCATCTAAACAGAAACCCCTACACTGTATTGGCAAAAATAGGGATTTTTACCTCCCATTTAAACTAACAGCAGTGTTTTGGTTGCTCTTCCCTCTCCCACCAGGCTGGAGTGAAAGGCCAGCTGGGACGTCTTCTTGGTGTGTTTGAGGTAAGAAATTACTCTGGTCTGATAGTCATTTTGTTTTTACTCTTGGAAGCACTATAATTTTGTAAGTACAAAACGCATTGTCACATAGTCGAAATGATTGAAATTCACAAAGAGAAAGTCAGTGGATTTGGTTGATATCTAGTGACGGGTTGACATAAAGGAATCTCTGAAAGCAGCTTTGTTTCTTTAGGTGGCGCAGATGGACAATCTTCTGGTCTACATTCTTTTATACATTTTTCTGTTTGACTTCACAGCAGAACCAAGACAGAAAGCATCGAACGTATGTTTACGTGTTGACCGTGACAGAGACATTGGAAGCATGGGAGGACTCTGTTAACATAGGTGAGCTCATGGTCACATCACAACAGGCCTTCCATGTTTAGTATATATTTCTTTTCTGGAAGGATGTCGCCATTATCAACAGGCCTCACAGACTAAATGACAAAATCCCACACACTGAATGAAAGAAATGGGATTGCAAAAAAAACAAGTTCAGTATTTTCCAAAGTTTGCAGTTGAAACTATTGCAACAGTGTTATGAAGTGTGTGATTAAGACTCAGAGCTGCGGTAGCTTTGGGGAGGTGGAATACTACATCCATCCCACACATATCCCACTCATGACCTGAGCATCTACCCCTCTCCCATCCCACTCATGACCTGAGCATCTATCCCACTCATTCCCTAAATGACCTTGCTCAACACCAACCCCTCCGAACAGCTTGACCTGACCTCTGAGAGTTGTACTTTTCCAAGTGGTCATTTGGCTCCCATACGTATACATTAAACCTTATTGGACAGAAAGCTCTGATGGCCTTGCAGGAAATCAACAAGGGTTCTCTGGATTTCCAAGTAGGCACCAAGTAAATCTGTCAGCTCTGAAAGTGGACCTACGGCAGCTTGGCTGCAGCCCAGCGGTGTGCGAGTGTCAGTGTGTGTGTGAATTGAGTGTGGGATGTTCGTGCGTTTTTTGGAAACAGGAGCTTTGGGGCATGTGGTGATAACAGATGCACGTAAATCAGAGTCTTTCTCTTGAGTGGCTGGAGCTTTAAGTCCTTTTCAGGAATTACTGTTGGCAGAGTATCAGCCCGATCATTGATGTTCACCGACATGAATACACAAATATATTTTTTACTTCATACCAATAACTCTTCTTCCTGTCAACAGGATTGTGGTACGATTTACAGGATTCCTTCCTCAAAAAGAATGTTGTGAAATCATACCACTGCACTGTGAATGACCTTTACAATAAACTAAGTAATGTCTACATCTCTGTTTTTATGACAGTAATAATAGCTGTTGTTTAGAGATAAGAGGTATTCCGATATCTATCTGGAAATGTAGTCTGTCTAGCTATTAGCACCCTTAAAAATACTTATGGTTGTCTGAAACATATAGGGAAAGGTTTTATGGCAATTTTACAAATGTGTTTGCAGAATGATAAAGGGATACGATCAGAACATGTAATTGACAGTGCCACATGAGATCAGTGCCATTTTGATCCCCCCAAAAAAAGTTTTGTGAAAAAAAGTTGTAGGTATTTTCTCAAATTTAATTCCTGTCCTTTACTAACAAGCATTTGCAGTAACTATTTGAGGATGACAAGGCTCCCTTAGATAGGGGAAGTATCTAGTCCCCTAGTAATCCTGCAGTATACTCTCAATGTTCTGACATTTCCAACCACACTTTCCTTAAATTTCCTCAAGTTTTGTCTATTCTTGTGTATGGTTGTCTATTCTTGTATACAAATACAGCTTGTGTTATAAACACATACTGTTATATTTCAGGCTGGTGTCATTTTGTTGGTTCCAGGGTGATGTGGATGTTTTTTGAAACAGTTCAGTTCATACGTAACCGGTTCCGTTCAACTGTAAAATTACTCAACACAATGCCCATGTTCGAGAGGAATGAAACCACATTGTATCATGGGTAAACTGTTATTGGCTGACAAAATAACCTATTATAATGTGTCTTTATAAGGATACGGATACAGAGGTCAGACCCCTTTCGATCTCTATGGTTAACCCCTGCAGGTGGCTGGTGTTTGTTTCCCTCTGGCGGTCAACTGAGTAACTGATTCACACGCTCTGCGTGTCTGTCTCCCCCTGCAGGTCGTAAACGGGAGTGGTTCATGGTGGACGAGGCTATCAGAGTCCTACAGCACCACAAGCCAGACCACGCTGAATACCTGAGGAGGCTTCAACTCAGCTGCTCCCCTACAAATGGGAACAACATGCTCCCTAGCATGGCCCCCAATGACAACTTCCCCCGTTACAGTCCTCCTGCCACAGGGCCTGTTCTGGGCCCCTCACGTAGATAAGACTCCACCTGCCCTCTCCCATGTTCATGAATTATCTTCTACATGGACAGGTACACTGAAAACTGATATTTTGCATGAATATTTGATTCCTTGGAGTCCGGGCTCACGCCACACGTATACAAATGACTATATACTTCTCCAGACCAAAGCTGTAGCTGGAACTGTGTGTGGACGATTCTGTTACTGTAAGGAATGCCTTACAGAGCTTTGAAGAATGTTCTATAACGTCAGTTTGATTATTTTCTTCCTTAATTAAGAAAATCACACAACTTGACTGCCACAGAAAGTCATTGGCTGAAAAACAGATGGAAAATGTGGGTGTCACCGGACCACACTGGAGCTTGCGCTGTCTTGACAAAAACGAGATGCTACCTCAGTTGGATGAGCACTGGAAGGATGTTTTGGATTCAGCTCAGTTGGTGATTAACCTAACAACATGAACCGATACAACCTAGCAGATTATTTGGCTGTTTATCCACTTCAAATAGTACCATAATGTGTGCACTAAAAGAAGACAAGTGATCTTTTCACATCATAATTGGTGCCCCTATTTTAAGTATATTTTGAATCAACAAAAGGTTGTTTCGGGAGTTCAAATGTTTATGGAGCATTTCATGTTGAATTGCCTTTTAATGTGTTGCCCTGTCTTTGTGTTTCTTTATTTTCCCCATTGATCATCGTTGTGAATAATAGCAATTTGATCAAGTCTTTAAATTCAGCCCCATATGATCTAAATCAGTCCAACAGACCAACAGTTGACAAATTATGTCCTGTCAATGCTGGCAAACCTTTTCGGGCAACGCTGAAGGGAGGTTTCAACTTCACTCAAAGAACGTTTTGTAAATACTTTGCTGGAGAAAAGTGTGTAATTATAATGTGACTGATTTAAACACAAATGCAACCATATTAACTTTTTTCACTTTTTCTGTGATTTTTCTAATGATGTAAAAAAAATATATACTGTTGTAAATAGATGATGTATTGAAAGGTGCTGTGCCAGGTGTGATTGTAAGAATTTGCCTCTTTTTAGCCTCCATTTAAGGACAGAGATGAGGTTAAATAGAACTAGTCATGGAGTGGTTATATGAAAGAGGAAGGGAGACGGATGGAGGAGGAAGGAAATAGATGGAAATCACTGCTGTTTGTGTTGGAAAGATGGTATAATGCCACAGTTTTAATTATTATGAAATAGTTCTTACCAAGGACTTGGATGTGTTAAGCGAGTGGACAATTCATTAGACACACTCATGTAGAATTGGGTCGTGATCCTTTCTTTCCAGCGGGCTTGAATTTTTCGGGGGATGGATTCCACAAGGTGTTTGTATACCTTCCATCGGGAGGTTGGCCCATGCTGACATCATGGCAACAAGTAAACTAAACCCGGAATCGTTGGACCAGGGTTGGCTCGATACGTAAGAAGTCGCTTAGGCCGCCCCGACTGCTAGAGTGGGTCCAAAATCAAATCTTGCTTAGGGCCAGGAAAGTTTATCCACTTCTCAGTTGGTGATTGTGTGCTCCCTATAGCCGCTTCTTGTTTTTAGCTGATAGGAGTGGAACCAGTGTGCCCATCTGGCCATCGGTGACAAATCCTGACATCTTGTTCAGCACAGCACTGTTCTACTGTGCTGTTGTTGGCCTGTGAATAGCCTGCCTGTTAGCTTGCTCAATATTTGCCATTCTCCTTTGACCTTTCTCATCCATGAGCTGTTTTCATGCACAGGTGGCAGCTAACTGGAGATTTTTATCTGTCACATCATTCTCTGTAAAGCCAGACTCTGTAGTGTGCCAGTCCGCAAGTGCTACAGTTTCTAAGAACAGTCGTATCACACTCAAAGTCACTTAAGTTGCTTGTTTTCTATTCTAGTGTTCAACTGAACTGTAACTGAATGTGTCAGTTTGTGCCTGCTTAATTTAACAGGCCACGGCCACGTCTGTAGGAGCAATTCATTTTCTGAACAGAATTGGGTGACTTAAACTGTCCGCTGAGTGTATATGGTAGTGATTTACTGGGGATTGTGAGGTTTCACTTTTACTGTTATAATTGAACCATAAAACCCTTCATACTCCCCCAAAAATCATCACCCCTATCACAAAAACACCCGGATGGTATCAGATACATACCAATACTCACATGAAAAAACTACAGTTTACTGAAAAATACTGCATGTACCACATACTGTGTCATACAGCATCATTTTGTAGAATACTACACAATGACACTGATGTATCCCTCAGTCATGTGTGGTACTTCTGCTATCATATTTTAGTGTAAAATACTATAGAATATAGTACAGTATCACCTGCAACAGAAGCACTGTTGTAATAAAAGTCAGTAATAACCCTCCGTTCTACAAAAACAGTCTACAGTCTTTGGTTTGGAAATTCCCCTCCCACATATAGCATTTTGTGCTACCCAGAAGTGAGAACTTTGCATGTTAATTACAGACCATAGATTGTGTTCACTCCAGGCTTTAGACAAAAATAAGTGCTGAACTGCCTGACCTGCCTACAGGTTATGGAGTGTATATGTTCTTTCTCTATTGCTCTTGTTGTTTTCCTTCATTAGAAAGTGCCCACTTCTATGTTATAGATGAAAACATGAAAGTTAATACCACAGTAATGTTGGAAATACTACAGTAATGGCATTACAAACCAGGCAGCCAACCCTGAATGTGGATAGGCTGAAAGCTGTGGGAGTTTTGTTGTATTGCTGCTGTGCATTGTGCTTAAGAACAGCCCATTGCAATGCAAGAGTGGCTGAATATCACATCCCATCAGGCTTTGCTGAA
>JACXGJ010003481.1:0-53390 GCA_016801105.1 Esox niger
GGACACAATCAGCACAACCATACAAAACCATACAGCACAGGGAGGACACAATCAGCACAACCATACAAAACCATACAGCACAGGGAGGACACAATCAGCACAACCATACAAAACCATACAGCACAGGGAGGACACAATCAGCACAACCATACAAAACCATACAGCACCGGGGGACACAATCAGCTTAACCATACAAAACCATACAGCACAGGGGGACACAATCAGCACATCCAAAATGCTTCCAATGCCTTTTATTTTGTTGCACTTAATGACTGGATGGTTCCAGGCAGATACATTTCACGCTTGCTGGTGAACACACACAGCCTTTTTAAGAAATAAGCCATGATACCATCCCTTAATTTTTCTGCCTCTTTTGGCTATTGGCTCTCCTCTACCTTCACATACAAATTACCCGCAAATGGAACAAATTGGAATCAGATCACAGATATACTGGGTCTGATAAGACACTGATGCGTTGAATGCATGGGAAATAACCAGGACCGGGGAGCGATTTCCTTTCTACTGCAGAAAACCAAATCTCACGCTAGTACAGGAGCTTGATTGAAGTGAGTCTTGTCGACAGACTAAATACTTTGTAGATCAACAAAACACAAAGCTCACACTGTACAGAGGTAATGAAACAATTAAACAGCATATTTAAAGGTAGCATTTTGCATTGGATGTTAAATCTATGCTCTCTCATTATGTGAAGACATTGCTTGGGGCAGATATTTTGTGAATGCTCACAGCCTGTAAATTATAGATGTGGTTAAGGGAGAGGGGGGGACAGGTACTGAGTACTGTAGTGCCAAGTGAGAAAGAAAAAATTAAAAAGGTAGTTCAGTTTAACTCTGAGCCAGAACAAAGAGCGTTTTTATTTAATGCTTTGTTGAACCTTCATTTCTAGATATCCTTAACTAGAAACCTCTCTGCACTGAAATTCAGAAGTAGAGACTTGAGACATACTGTAACCTCATTCTTTATTTGCTTTCAACGACTATTACTCTGAGAGTTTAATGATGTCTGCAGACGTCTAAATCCCTGCAGCGTGGATATTCCATCAGAGGAGGGAGGACGCGTAGAACTCTAAGTGATAGGACACGCTCTATATGATCAAACTGACTCGGGTGTGACTAGGAAGAGGTTGATGAGAAAAATCGGTCTCAGCCATCCCTATTTGGACTTATGCCTCCACAGCCCAAGGTGAGGGTTACCCAGCGAAGAACCCAGGGTTACCCTGTGAAGAGTGCAGGGGGTGGCTGTTGAGGCATGAAGTCGCACCTGGCGGGTGACATGGCAGTGCCCACTGCAGATGGTGATGGATGCCCCTTTCTCTCTCTTTACCACACCTCCACACTTGGACTGGCAGGACAGGATCAATACCTGTTTGAGAGCGCCCCAGGACGGGGGAGAGACGAGGAATTAGAGGGTCAGCTGAAATTGCCTTCACTGGGGGATAAACATCCAATACCTGCTTCCTTTATCCCACTGCCTATCAAGTCCATTTGTCGCCTGTCATACTCGTGACCTCTGCTGACCTCTGTCTCTTCTCCGCCTGTTAGTCACTCCTGCCAAGTGCATTTGCTTAGCTTCCATCACTTCAGAAAAGCTGGATGGGAAGGCTCGTTAATAACCTTGCGACAAATCACATGGAGAGCGTGGATGATGGATGAGACACTGAAGGGGAAAAATTATGGACTGGACAGAGTAATAGGACCTCGTCCAATCCTCCTCAGTTTACAACTACTCATCCTAATCATCATTAAGTTCAAGGTAACACTTAACAATAAGGAAAATTAAATATGCATGTATTAAAACATTAATAAACATGAATTAACTATTTGATGTGTCTATAGAGCAGTATTTGTTTGTGCTTCTGTTAATAAACATAGTAATAATGCCTGGTTAACTGATGAAGTATTCCTTATTATACTTAATTTAATACATTTTATTTACATGAATTAATTACTGCTGCATGGGTGTAGAGACCTATTATGTATGGATGTATGTGATAATAAACATATTGATAAACTCACAGTGAATTAATATACATGGATGATAAGTACTATAAATCATCACTACAGAATATCAACAGTAGTAGAAATAATTGGTCTGTACACCCATACAGTCATCATTAATATAAATTAAATGTATTCATTCTGGTTTAAAAAGGTATAAATCAACACTTAACTACGGATTTATTAATATGTGTGTAAAAGACAATCACAAATAATTCCCACACTTCAGATGCATCGAGTAGTTGGTGTCAATTTAGATATTAACTTGTGCATATTAATCTATACATCATGAGTTAACTATACATCCATTAATATGTTCATTAAGACATGCACAAATAAATCCTGCTCTACGGATGCATCAATTAATCGTTAATTCATGTTTATTAATGTATTGGTACATGCAGATTAATGTATACTTATTGCAGAATGTTACCTCATTCGGTTATTAGCTGTTTAAAAGAAGACAATGTAGAAGAGTGCATCAGCATATGCCATTATACACGATAACTACAGGGGTACAGACAGAAGACATTGTAGGTTTGCTTCGAGCAGACCCCCTCTCTCACGCACTTCAGTGGAGGCCAGTTTGTCAGGGACAGTACCCAATGTGATTGTGAGAATGCATTTTTTTCAGAAAGTGTTTATTTTTATCAATAAATAAAAAATGATATCATAACATTTGATTAACCTCTGTGCATTTTACAGTTACAAATAGATATAATTCAATGCAGTCTACTGTGCTGCCATCAGCAGCTGCAGGTGTTCTGCTTTTGGATAACATACCAGCTAGTACCTTTGTTGTTGTTATTGACTACAGCAGTGACATTGCACATGATTTTTCAAAGCACAAAAAAAGTTAATGTATTGTCCTGTTAAAATGAAATAAACGCTCAGGTGAAGTCTTATCAGGTACTGAACAGATGGCGTTAAAGGATAAACTGTAATGAAGTTACAATCTTGACAGTACTGGGAGCCTGGGACCTGAACCAGACATCCACATCTATGACCAGGTGAAGGACACTACAGTAGCTTCTTCTCACTCACTGATTTTCAGTGTTGGGCACGTTCATTGAAAAGTGTATTCTGTTACTGATTACATTTGCATGAAAATGTATAATAATTAGGAGGTTTGCACTCGAGGAGTAACATTTCCTTCCCACAATATATAACATTGCATCAGTATTGCACCAACACCCCCAAATAAAGCAGTCAGCTTCCTTCTGGAAACGTCCGGTTGCATCCAGCAGGGCCAGCCCAACCCTTGCACAGCTGCCACCTATTGGGACCTCATTAGTGAGAAATTTAGAAGTAGTAGAAGTACAAAAAGTACAAAATACATCATGCCATGCAACCCTCTATGTTGCATTGTTCCTTAAGATACAGGGGATGGGGAAAGGAAGGAGGAAAGACAGGAGAAGGGAGGTGGATAGTTCACATTAGCATCAACTGCCCACAACTATTTCTTCAAAACCACCTAATGGTGGCCACACAATGCTGTGTATACATATGTATCCCTTAAGCAACCATCAGTCCTGTGTTCCAATGACATGTTGTGTTTTTCTAATCCAAGTGTATCATTTTAAAGCACAGCTAAAAAATGTTGGGCCAGATAAAAGAAGCAAAGAAGCCATCCAACTGGAATTCTTTAGACAACTCCCTTCACAGAACAGCACAAACTGTCTCATACCAGAATAGAAAGAGGAGTGCGAGGCCCCTGTGCACAACTGAGCCAGAAGATAAATACATTAGAGTGACAGGTTTGAGAAACAGACACCTTACAGGTCCTCAATTGGCAGCTTCAGTAAATAAAACCCCTAAAACCCCAGTCACAACGTCAACAGTGAAGAGGCGACTCCAGGATGCTGGCTTCTTAGGCAGATAAGCAAAGCCAAATCTCAGACTGGCCAATAAAAAGAAAAGTTTAAGATGGGCAATAAAGCACACACACTGGACAGAGGAATAACTCTGTCTAGAAGGCCAGCATCCTGGTGTCGCCTTTTTTTCAATATACAATTATCTTTGACAACCAATGACTACACTGGACTCTTTGTTTCTGGTAAATTTTATGTTATTTTAATGGACACAAAAAAAAAAATCTTTCAAAAACAAGGAATTTGTAAGTGACCCCAAACTTTTAAATGGCAGTGGACGTGGAGCGTGCCCCGGGAGAAGCTCGGAAGGTTCCAGAATGGAAGAGAGTGCACACCATGCCGGCACAGCTTGGTGTTGAAACATTGAAGAGGCAGCTGGGAAGCCCACTTCCACCTACAACCCCAAACTAGAGACTCCCCACAAGCCTTCCAAGCAGGCATTTCTGTTTAGTTCCTTCATGCGTTTGTGGCTGAGCTGTACATTCGTTTTTTCGCTATTTCTTTTCAAGTCTTTTGTTGGTTAAATAAAACACCTGTGGCCTTTAAACTGTGATCCATCTCCATTTTCTTCTCTGCCCAATGCTGCTATAAAAAGTGTATATATATTTTTTCTTGTGAAAGCCAAAATTCTGCTGAAAAGAATGACATTGGTATATCTTCCTACATGAATCACAGCTGGAGATATTCAACCACAAACACAGAGTGATCCTGGAACCCCATCTGTCGACATACCAACTTGTCAGCTGCATGTTTTCGTCAGCCGGAGCAGAACCATGAATGCTGAGAACTTACTTTTTTCACCAAGTAAAAGATGACAGCGTACAGTCTTTTGTAATAGTTGTCTATGAGGTCCCAAATTCTTGCAGGTGGTATAGCTGCTTGTTGGCAAAATGCCTCCAGGTCATGCAAAGTCTTTGGTCGTCCTGCATGAACCACATGTTTGAGATCTCCACAGAGTGGCTTGATGATATTATGGTCAGGAGACTGTGATGGCCACTCCAGAACCTTCACCTTTTTCTGCTGTAACCACTGGAGGGTCAACTTGGCTTTGTGCTTAGGGTCAATGTCGTGCTGGAAAGTCCAAGAGTGTCCCATGTGCAGCTTTTGTACAGAAGACTGCAAATTGTCTACCAGAATTTTCTGATATCATGCTATATTCATCTTGCCATACATTTTCACAATGATTCCCTATGCCTTTAAAGCTCACAGACACCCTAAACATCAGTGAGCCACCACCATGCTTCACAGTGGGAATGGTAATCTGTTCACTATAAGCCTTGTGGACCCCTGTCCAATCTTAGCACTTATGGTTGTGACCATGAAGCTCAATTTCGGTCTCGTCACTCCAAATTACAGTGTGCCAGAAAGTGTGAGGCATATCAGAGTTGTTGTCCGAAATATTGTAACTGGGCTTTTTTGTGGCGTTGGTGCAGTAAAGGCTTCTTTCTGGCAACTTGACCATGCAGCAAATGATTGTATTGTCGTATTGTGCTCTTTAAACCAACAACACTGTCTTTTTCCAGGGCAGCCTGTATTTCTTCTGAGGTTACCTGTGGCTTTTTCATTGTATGCTAATTAATTATTCTGGCAGTTTTGGCTGAAATCTTTCTTGGTCTGCCTGATCTTGGCTTGGTATGGATATACCTGAATTTTCGACTTCTTAATAGGTGATTGAACAGTATTGATTGATTGGCATTTGCAAAGCTTTGGATATCTTTTCATATATTTTTCCATCTCTATAATGTTATAGCCTTACAGTATCTAACCTGCTCGATGCATCCATGTGTGAGCAGACAAACTCATTGACTATTTATACACAGACACTAATTGCAATTTAAAAAGCCACAGATTTGGGAAATTCACTTTTTATTGACATTTTCACTTGTGTGTGTCACCATAAGTGTCTGTAACAAGGCCAAACATTCAAGGGTATGTAAACTTTTGATCAGGGCCATTTGGTTGATTTCTGTCATCATAATGATTTAAAAAGGAGACAAAAAACTCTGGGATAATAAATGGCTTCATACGATTACTACCCTTGAATAAAAGATCAGTCATATTACCATTGCATGATCAGTCATATTTTCAAAATCATTGCCAAAATAGAAATATTTCTGCCAGGGTATGCAAACTTAGGAGCACAACTGTATATATGTACCAAATATATATAAATACTACAATATTTCATTGTAATATACCCAGGTCATGAGAACCTGTGTACGTGTTAGGGCTTCATACATATCATTGTATTGAAAACATCATATTTTGTACTATTTACCATGCATTTTTTCCAAAAACCTAAACATAATCACCCAAATGAGTCCTGTATCCTTCCAGTGAGATATTCTACCTCATTCCAGAGATTTCTAAGCAGTTACCTGTTACCAAATAATAAATGTCACCTCTCTGTGGCCTTAATCAGATTTCCTCTGTTAAAATGGGCCTCTGTACTCCAATGTAGATATTCTATTGAATATCAGCCATTTGCAATTACAATAATCATTTAAAGCATTAACTAAGTCTCCACTGTATTTCGGATCAGTTTTGTTATTCTAATATAAGAAATTTCTTAGTGACCCCAAAGGTATGCCCGATAGTGTAAATCTTATATGTTATTGGATAGGGACATGGGGGAAACAACGTTTTTGCTGTAGATGTAGCAGTATATCTCTAGACCTCTGGACCACACTACACCACACTATATATCAAATGTATCGTAATAGGAATTAGCAATGTAATCAGATCATTACTCATTTTGTCTAACCCAAAAGTTATGTTATTGACTGAAATCTTCGTCAGGTAACTGCCACAGATTTAATATAGAAAGTAGGTCACCCACAACCTATCGATAATACATTATGACATTTAACTTGTACTGGTTATGAAAAGCTAAATAGTCTATGATCATGACACTGCTCAAATTGATTGATGATGCCTTTTCATTTTCATTATGGCTGGTTGGCTTTGTAATTGGCTAGTAGCTACTGGCAAGCTCATCCTACTTGTGACATTACGCTACTTAGCAGTCAATGGTAAAGTGTTTTTACTTGTCTCATTTGTGTTTGTTGCCTTTCACAGTCCCTGTGTCACAGAGGCACTTGGCTATATGTTGCTGTTCTAAAAATGGAACAAATTGTGGTAGTGTGATGTGTAGCAGTCTGTTTGTTAAACAGGTGTATTTATTCTTGAGTTGAAATGCACACATCACTTCATAGTCTCCAAAGAAAACAAACAGCCATCTGAATATGTAACTATTATACTCAGGATGTTGTACTGCTTTGTTGACATCCGTAATGTCTGCAGAGATCTGGGATACCACTTTATAATAAGAAAAAGAGTCAGCTATCAGTTCATATCATGGGAGGAAAGGGAAAAAAACAAATAAAGCATGGATCATGCTATCATGTATTGTTATGGCAGAATGTTGAATGGAAGAGTGAGGAGAAAGAACAGAAAAAGCAAGAGCAAGAGAAATTAAGTTTGGCAGTATTTCGCCATGCTTCGGTTGTTCCGATCAGTCCCAACAGTGCTTAGCACTGCTCAGTGGGAGTGAAGGTCAAGAGACCATCAGTAAGGAGGAAAGGCACCATAAAATCATTCCTCGCTCACTCGCTCTCATTCACTCTTCCCCTCCTTCATCTCTCCCCTTATTGGCCCAGTGTCAGGCCTCCTGGCCAGCAGAGCTGGCTGATTAGATAAGAGAACAGCATGGATGCCTTTGAAAACCTAGGGCAAGTAGCACGCAAACAGGCACTCTGACCAACACACGGAAGAAGCAGTGGTCAGACATCCGCAGACAGATACATAATGCATGGAAGCACCCACCCATTCACACACATATATACACCCAGAGAAAAAACGAAAATGTAAATCCCCAAAACAGCCAGGGTACTCATGTGTGACATCTGTTGTAAAACAGAAGTGTAGAGGTAGACTGTTAGATGAATTCAAAAGCTTTCACTTGTCTGTGTAGTCAAACCATTTCTACATCACACACTACTCCTTCCTGCTCACATATAGGCTCCCGTCTCCTCGTTGATACTCCTACTGTCAAGATAAGACATCATATAAAGCAGGAGGATAGTGTTGGAGACCAGACATACATGGGGGAAATACTGTATTTCACTTAGGTGAGAAAGAATATGAGAACTGATCAGGAAAATTACACCTAAGTTTATTTAATTTTCAAAATGCCATAGGCCAGATTTTTTAACCATTAAGTCTCTCAGCCAATTTTCAATCACAAACTAGGCCATTTTCTGAAGTTAACCCATAGAAAAATGAACATATAATCTAATCAAGTTTTTTCAACAGTGTAGTGAGTCTTTAGCTGAAGGTAAGCCAGGGCTGTGGTCTCACTAACACAGGCACACTGACTGACAGCAGTGTGGAGCGGGGTTCATGTTCAGATATATCCCGTAGCTAATTACACAACACCACTTAACCATACAGCTGAACATTATGTTTTGTATGTTAGCAGCACCACCTTCCACCCCAAGACACCCGGCTGCCACGAGGTGATGGATCCCTTTCCACACAAAACCTGACTGTTTCAGGATTCATCTTTCAGAGGTTTTCTCCGCAAAACGCTCTTTAATTATATCACACATTATCCATTATTCATGCTTGGGAACTGTTCCCCACTGTCTGTCCGACAGTCACGCTAAACATGATTCTTCCCATTTCTCCAGTGCCCGGAACAGCCAACCTCACACAAGGCCAGGAAATATAATCACCAGGATGACTCAAGTGATTAAAAGTTCTGGATGGATGTGTGTCCACACCCCCCAGTGTCTGTGCCCTGGGATTCACTCTGCTTCTGATTTGGATGAGATTATTAATCTACGACTAAAAAAAGATTAACAAAAGAAGACAGAAACAGATAGTGTGTGTGTGTGTGTGTGTGTGTGTGTGTGTGTGTGTGTGTGTGCGTGTGTGTGTGTGCGTGTGTGTGTGTGTGTGTGTGTGAGAGATTGAATGTGGTTGGGTAGAGTGAGTGGAGCGGACGACAGAAGCTCATCAACCCATCAAACTGAGATGAAAGAGCCAGTCTGAAGAGTAGTGCCGCTCCACCCCTCTGTCTGCCTCTTGGCCATCCAGCGGTACCAGGCCTTGGGTTCTCAGCCGGGGTGGAACTCCAAGGGCTAATTGACTAATAGTGTGTCTGTAGTTTCGGATCCCGTCCTAAACCCGTTTCCCTGACTGTGAGACAGTTTGTCGCCCCCCATCTCCAATCAGGCTGAATTGGAGGAGATAATCACTGAAGCGAGCCATGGTGCGCTGATCGATCCGTTGTAATGGGCCGGGCATTGTGTACGGGCCACCTCACATTTCTTCCCACTGCCACAGCTGTGCTGTGATGGCAAGGAGAGGAAATGTGCTGTGTGTAATGGCAGGCCCCTGGGCTGATGGGTAAGGGGGAACTTTGTATCCGGGTACAGTCCAGGGACAGGTCAAGTGGCTGAAGTCTGGACTTCTTGTATACTTGGCTTTGTTTCAAATGCCTGGAGTAAAAGGTTTGTATTTTAGATACAGGGCTAGGCCATATTGCATAAACAATGGTATAACCATAACAAAGCCACATACATTCATGACTTTTGAAAATATCGTGTAGAACGAAACCACAGCATTATTACTTTTTACAATATGTAAAAAAAGAGATCCACATTTGGTTATGGCTTTTTACAATACTGTTACAAAAATCCACATTTGGTTATGGCTTTTCACAATACCGTAAAAAAAATCCACATTTGGCGATGACTATTAGCAATACCTAAGTTAAAAATCAACATTTGTAAAATGTAAAAAATATGACATTTTACAAAGACATAATAAATTACAAATCTACATACTTTCATTACATTTTACAATGCTGTTTCTCTTGAATCCATATAGGGTAATGACTCCTAACAACACTTTATAATGAATCCAAATATGGTTATTACTTAATAATACCATCTATCGCAAAACCACATAAATTTATGGCTTTTTATTCAACCATAAAAAAAAAATCCACACACCATTCTGGTGTTTCACAACACTTTTTATATTGTCGAAGTGCTACATTTAAACTAATGCAAATAAGATTTTAATGTCAGGTTTGTCCCAAGGTTGAGCATTAAAGCCCCACAAGAGTAGAAATCCCTTTTCTTTTCACCTGACTTTAGCAGGAGCTTTCCAGTGATGTTATTCACCGATTTACATCAATATATCATAATTTAACTCAAAGTATAATGTGTGGCCTTAAAGTGACCTTCATGTATCTAGGAAAATGCTATGTCTTTTCCTGTAAGGTGGCATACACATTCATTTCAGTCTATTTATCAGTTCAGGGCCGGGATTTATTTTAAATATTCCCACCCACCAGTATGGCAATGTTTATAAATCAGAAAAACCTGGCTTTGTTCCTCCTCAGAGTTGCGACTCAGAGCCAGCTTTTACCTGCAGGTTATAATTGGTTCGAAAATTCAAATAAGGGTGCAAAACTATTATCATTATGCATTGAATAATTTGTTATCTTTCACCTGTTTTTTGAGCTAGTCTATATAAACAAGGTGGTTACATAGTTTTTTTGACCTTCAGAGAATCAGTATCTTTTTCCCTAAAGATCCAGATTGAGCACAGGGCTGGATCACATTCTGTGCATGTAATTGTTCTCTGTACACACTCGACATACAGTAGGCTAGTTGCAGCTTGTCCCTAACTGCTTCATATTCCTGCATAACCGAGAAAACCAGCTGAAATAAAATTCCTGCGGCTATAGACACATTCCAAAAATAAACATAAAGCCTATGGTGTAAGGAGACTGGCAAGCAATGATATGTAATTAGAAGTAGGTAGTCTAAACAGCAGGCTAGTGATATTTTTAATGCTGGAGAATGGGACTAATAAAACCACAGAGGCTACACACATACAGTACAGTGGTGGAAAATCTATTTGTTCCTCTGCTGATTTTGTATGTTTGCCCACTGACAAAGAAATGATCAGTCTATAATGTTAATGGTAGTTTATTTTTAACAGTAAGAGACAGAATAACAACAACAAAATCTAGAAAAACACATTTAAAAAATGTTATAAATTGATTTGCATTTTGTATCCCCTCTCAATCAGAAAGATTTCTGGCTCCCAGGTGTCTTTTATACAGGTAACAAGCTGAGATTAGGAGCACACTCTTAAAGGGAGTGCTCTCAATCTCAGCTTGTTACCTGTATGAAGATACCTGTCCACAGAAGCAATCAATCAATCAGATTCCAAACTCTCCACCATAGCCAAGACCAAAATGCTGTCCAAGGATGTCAGAGACAAGATTGTAGACCTACACAAGGCTGGAATGGGCTAAAAGACCATCAGCTTGGTGAGGAGACAACAGTTGGTGCGATTATTCGTAAATGGAAGAAACACAAATGAACTGTCACGTCTCCCTCGGACTGGGACTCCATGCAAGATCTCAACTCATGGAGTTGCAATGATCATGAGAACGGTGAGGAATCAGCCCAGGACTACATGGGAGGTTCTTGTCATCTCAAGGCAGTTGGGACCATAGTCACCAAGAAAACAATAGCTAACACACTACGCCAGGAAGGACTGAAATCCTGCAACGCCCACTAATGTCCCCCTCCACAAGAAAGCACATGTATAGGCCCGTCTGAAGTTTGCCAATGAACATCTGAATGATTCAGAGGAGAACTGGGTGAAAGTGCTGTGATCCCAAGAACACCATCCCCACTGTCACACATGGAGGTGGAAACATTATGCTTTGGGGGTGTTTTTCTGCTAAGGGGAGAGGACAACTTCACCGGATCAAAAGGACGATGAATGGGGCCAAAACCATGCAGCCAACTACAAGAAATGTCTGACCTCTGTGATTGCCAACAAGGGTTTTGCCATCAAATACTAAGTCATTTTTGCCAGAGGGGACGAATGCTTATTTCCCTCATTAAAATGCAAATCTATTTATAAATTTTTTTACATGCCTTTTTCAGAATTAATTTCTTGTTATTCTGTCTCTCACTGTTTGAATAAACCTACAATTAAAATTATAGACTGACAATTTCTTTGTCAGTGGGCAAACGTACAAAATCAGCAGGATCAATTACTTTTTCCCTCACTGTATAACTGTTTTGAATACCCGATTGTTCTGGTTAAGAATTAGACCATGGCATTGCCAGGGCATTACAGCTAGCAAAACAAACACCCTAAATGCACCAATAAAACAATGCATTGATATTGTGGCTTCAGAAATTCTTATTATATTCAGAAATATTTTGTTGTGTTAGAAAAAGTAATTAAAATGAATTGTTATAAAAGTTATTACAATGAATTGCACATTATCTAGAAAGTCATAAACCAATCCATTTAAGGTCCCTCACTTCGCAGTGCATGTCAGAGCAAATCCCAAGCTACTCTCTGTAGACCTCTGAGATTTAGAATTGTGTTGAGGCATAGATCTGGGAAAGGTCATGAAAAAATGATAAAACATTGAAGACAGCGCTGGAGTGGGTCAGGACAAGTCTGAGAATGTCCTTGAGTGGCCTAGCCAAAGCTCAGCTTGAAGCCTGTTGAGGATCTCTTGGGATCTCTGGATATCTCAGTTCACTGATGCTCCCAATCAAATTTCACAGAGCTTGTGAGGATCTGCAAGGAAGAATGGGAAAAACTGCCTAAATGCCAAGCTGGTAGAGGCCTACCCTAGAAGTCTGTAATCACTGCCAAAGGCATTTCTCAAAGTATTGAATTAATAAGGGTCTGAATAAATTATATAGATTTTACATTTCATTTTCAACAAATTTCTAATGTTCATACTGTCGCTTTGTCATTGGTGAGTTGATGGATTGCAATTTTTTTTTGTCAATTATAAATTAGGTAATTTTCACAACAATACTTGAAAATGTGAAGGGGTCTGAAGGCCCCCTGTCTTGCTAGGTCGAAATGAAGAGAGACAGACAGAAAAGTAAGTTGTTTAATTATGTCTGTGTGCATCTCCAAACATGAATGAGACCTGGAAAACAACATGGTTTTAATGGAATGTTCAAACAGCAACAGTCCAACAAATGTCAAGCTTAAACAGGTAACTTTCTTTGTTGTGGTAATTGCTCCTCAGAATGGTATAGGAGACATGTCTATATATAAACAAACCTCTAATTTAGTCTTTGGAGGTAGAACCTAAATGAGTGTTTCTGGTCTAGGACAGGCTTACGTCTGAATAGGGGCAGGATATGCCACTGGTGGTCACCTAAAAACATTAGAATATGGAAAGAAAATTAAAATAATGAGTTTTCATCCCAGGGTCATGCAGACCTCTGAAATGTAAAATACTGCCTGTTTTAAATGCCAGCACACAATAAAAGAGAGGGAAACATTTCAATATCAATGGCCACGCCGCCCCGCCTAACCTTGTGACCTACTCTTGCACGCAATATAGAATGAGTATTTTGTTGGAATTACTCAAAAGAGCCTGGCTGTGAGCATACATGCATGCATACATGTGGATGAAATGTCAAAGAGAGTATGCAGGCAATATCCCTGTCCATGACAAGCCCTGCGGTGGAAACACATTTATAATTCATCTCCTAGTCTGTGTCAGGCTTCACAGAGGACATCCCTGTGAGGCCACATGCACATACTGTATACACAGGCCAGGTGGATACACAAAACCCCATTATTTTTAAATGTTGTTGAAATGACCTGCTGTCACTCATTTGAGATATGTTGTAATGGCAGATTCAATCTGGTTAAAACCATACACACACACACACACACACACACACACACACACACACACACATACTAACCAATCATTTTCAACACAATCAAGAGAAAAAATGACTCCTGATGTTCCAATCTCATTAAGTGTTGATACTCTCTATTCTTCACTCTCCCCTATCAGTGTGTGTCGTATATCAGGATATAACAAATACACTCACTGAGCAGCCATACCCGGTTCATGACCCACCTCACCAAAACCACCTGAGGGTGGTGAAGACAGCAGCAGCAGCAGCAGCAGCATCAGATACATGTAAACTACAGTAATCACTAACATGAAGAGGATGACCTGGGCTGGCAACTGCTGTAATCCTGCTGATGGACATTTATATCTTACATTCAGAGTAAACTACTGCATTTACCAACCCAGAAAATGTATTCTAATAATGTTTATTATCCTCCAAGTAAACAAGTGCATTTACCAACCCAGACAATGTATCCTAATAATGTTCATTATCCTCCAAGTAAACTAGTGCATTTACCAACCCAGACAATGTATCCTAATAATGTTCATTATACTCCAAGTAAACTAGTGCATTTACCAACCCAGACAATGTATCCTAATAATGTTTATTATCCTCCAAGTAAACTAGCGCATTTACCAACCCAGACAATGTATCCTAATAATATTTATTATCCTCCAAGTACACTAGCGCATTTATCAACCCAGACAATGTATCCTAATAATGTTTATTATCCTCCAAGTAAACTAGCGCATTTACCAACCCAGACAATGTATCCTTATAATGTTTATTATGCTCCAAGTAAACTAGCGCATTTACCAACCCAGACAATGCATCCTTATAATGTTTATTATCCTCCAAGTAAAGTAGTGTATTTACCAACACAGACAATGTATCCTAACAATGTCTAACATCCACATAGTGAACCATTGGATTTACAGACCCAAGTGATGTAACATAAAAACATGTCATCCTTAAGGTAAACTAGCGGGTCTAACAACCAAGGACATCTATAAAATCCATTGTTTGCTTGTTTTCATGTCTTGAGTGCACTATGCAAATACCAAATGATTGTGTTTGGATGCAAACCATGGACACCAATTACAGAGCTCCTCCTGAACGGATGGACTCTAGTCTTGGCACATCCCACTAGACACTTAATTTGATTCATTAAACTTTCACTTTTCTTCCAAGAAGAACCACCAGTTAAAAGCATTCCTATGTAGATGTGTCCTTGAGCTGCCAGCCTCTGTAGCCAGAGCTCTTAACCCAGCCACTCACCCTTGTCCCTATCCCAATCTAACAAAACTCCACCTGGCCTCGGTGGAGATGACCCAACCACTCAACCTGATCCCTGTTGTTGACCCTCTTTGAGCTGCTTACCAACTCTGTCAAACTCTAAATTTTTTGTCTTTCATGACTCACTCTATTCCCTCTCTTTATGTTAACTTGATCAGCTCTGACTATACATTCCCTCACCAGTCATAATGTCCAGACTGCCCACAGTTCTTACTGACCTTGACCCACTGGCACTGTAACCATGGTCTATATTTCAGAATGGACCCAACATCCAGTCAAGGCAGTGACCTCGAAACTGCTACGGTCCCTCAGCACAAGTCACCCAGCTCAAAGACAGGGTCTCCATTAACATCTTAATGTCCAAAAACCAAGGTTGCTCTGGCAAGTAAGGAGTTAACAACATAACTATATTCTTCCTTCTCTCCGATCCCCTCATCCTTTAATCTCCCTGGCTCTCCCTTACTCTCCTGTTCAGTTTTACAGAGATGGTTAAATTAGCTCCCCTGAGGACAGAATTAACAGTATATAAACAGAAATGAATGCGTGCTCACGCTTGTGCACGTGCATGCACCCTCAGGATAATAAATTCATAGCCAAAATCACACACACTAAGGATCCCATCTTCAAAACCAAAATCACGTATTAAGAATCACACATTCACAACCAAAATCACATACTAAGAATCACTTATTCACAACCAAAATCAAATACTAAGGATCAAGCTCCAAGATTTTTTTGTGTGTCAAATGCACCAAACAACACAGTGTCATCCTGCACAATGACATTTCTGTGACATGGGACCCGACATCTACGTAGTGAGTTAAGAAGAAGAATGTATAAGCAAATATATAGCCAGTCAAAAAAATACATATAAAGCAAAAATATACATAACACAGTACACCAGAAGCAGTAAAACAGACAAGGAATCTGCCTGCACTGGATTCAAATAGGGATCGTCTACATGAGAGGCAATGTCTTTAGCCACAACATCAAGAAACTGCACGCTTATTAAGTGCTGGTATAACGTCTCAACATTAGATCATTTTGCCAAGCATTAACATCAGGCAAAGTTTAAATATTTAGCTAAATGTTAAAATTTGTATTGTTTATTATTATGTTTACCTCCACCACAAATAGCATCTATGAACTCTATAACTTTTGCCACTGGCCGTTTTAACAGCTTATTAGATATTCATGAATGACCTTGATAAAATAACTTCCAATACAGGTGACGATAACTGACTTTTTCATCAAGTGAAAAGACAAGGGAATCGTGTGTAGCCGGCTGAGGTTTTGTCTATGCTGAACAAATTCTAATGTATAACTCGAACATCCACCTGAAATAGTCGCAATATAACAGTAAACTGTTTTATTTTAGGCTTCTTATAAAGTAGCTACTGAAGTTTGTAGCCAGCAAAGTTTTTGTCTGTCCTGAACAAATAATCTTTTGCCACTGGTTGTTTTAACAGCTTGTTAGCCATTCGTGAATGACATTGATACAGTTACTATCAATACTGACTTTTTTATCAAGTGAAGAGACGAGAGAATCGTGCAGCTAGCAAAGCTTTTGTCTATTCTAAACAAATCCTAATGCATAATTTGTTTTGACTGCGACAGAAAACAAACGTAGGTCCAGATGTTCCATAGGGCTCATCTCTAACCACTACGCTATTTAACAAGGGGTAGTTAGTCAGTCAATCAGTCAGTCACTCAGTAAGAGACATTAGCTCTTCTAATCCGGCAAAAAGAGTTCTGTAAACTAGCAGCAATCTGGGTAGTATTACTGAACATGATAAATATAGCAAGTATGGCAGTAATATCCATAACAGTGTAAAGTTGCAGCAATTGGTTCTGAGTGTAATAAGCTTTTGAATGATGGCATAGCACACTAGAACTTAGTACAACTTAGAATTAACCAGAAAAATATATACACAGCATAAATATAGCAAGAAGATAAATCAATAACATACATAACATAGAAGATAAAGCAATATGTACGTAGCAGCAGTTTAAAAGAGTACTGTAAACTAGCAGCAATATTGGTAGTATTATTGAATGCTATAGATATGGCAAGTATTGCAGTAGTATACATAACAAAGTAAAATAGCATACATTTTTGAAGAGGTAGGATGAAGCATGAACAGTATGGTAGAAGTATTGAGAAAAGGAATATTCTAATGCCCATTAGAAGTACCTGAAAGGCCATCAGGGAATCTGGCAAGTTTGTGTGATCAGTATGATTATGGTTCAGTGTTGCTGGTTGAGAAGCCTTATGGCCTGAAGGAAAAAAACAGTTTTTGAGTACTATTAATTATCTGAGGCAAAGAGAAGGACAGGTAAAATAATTCCATGTCTCTGAGATGTAGTATTTATTTTCCATGACTGTGGGATGACAGACAAGTTGCTGTCTGTGAAGCACCCCTGCAAACGTTTACAGTGACAGCTACAGCAGAAACAAATTCCTTCAGCAGTATTTGTCAGCACCACACATACAAGCAGGGGGATGTCTGGTGGGAGTTTGTGAGCTTTGGCTATGGAAATGTTCATATGACTACAGAAATGTGCATTTGGCTAAAGAAATGGGCATACCTATGTTTAAATTATTTTCCAAATTGGCAAAACATTGTGGATTGTTTGAGAGGAATTTGGGGAAAAATAGAAATTAAAACATTGTTGTGTTGGTGTTCTCCGCTGGCTGGAGAACATGTTTCTAACAACAAAAGATACATAATTACAACAAATGTACAAAAATCATGCCCTTTTTAAGCTGAGTATTTTAATTATTAGCATATTAGCATATACAGTTCTGAAACTGTAAATTAACCAGCTTTAAAAACCTTATGATGTAAAAATATACATTATACTAAAATTAGTATGTTTAAAAAAAAAAAATTATATTAATTGAGTATAATCTTAGACAGAAACACTCAATATACAGAAGGTGACTATTTGCTTCACAGTGTACCCAAGTACAGGGAAACTCAACAAACATCCCAAATGTTATGTCACGTTTGATTTTGTTTTGTGTCTGCCATCATTAGGAACAAGCTTTCTTGAACACAACAGTTGAGTACTTGGGCTCAACTCTGGCCACTCCAAGATGGCAAGTCAAGATTGCTGAGGTAACTGCTGTAGAAAAAAATTATATAATTGCATACTTAATTATTAACCACCTCTTGGTTTTAATAAGCCTCACACCACTTATATTAGTAAACAAACATTAGCTAGTCTACACCTATTTTTTGTTTACTAATTAAAGACTAGCTAGCTATATTTACATAATCTGTCGCAAACACCTAACTTGTTTTATTTAGCATTATGTTGGTTTTGGAGCTACTGTTGTTGAAAATCAGTCTATACTGTATTTCAACACCTCTGCAATGGCACTTTCAGTCAGTGATGACACAAGTCCTCACTCCAGCTAGTCTACCGTGACATTACTGCAAGTGTCACGGCAACAGACAGGTGGCTATGTGTAATCGTATAATATCAATTACTTATCTTCTGCCAATTTAGAGGTGAGCTAGCTAACCAATGTGTTGCATTTGTTAGCACAATCTCTTAGTATTACTTGCTGGCTTAGCTAAACTTAGCATAACATTTTGCTAATAATGCAAGCTATCGAGATACTGTTTAACATCCTAAATACCAATAAGTTGTACACAAAACACCTCATGAGCTAGTTATAAAATTTCACAGTTACGAATTGCTTATCCAAGAATGTTAATATTATTTACATATGCATCGTTTATGTTTGTGATTTTGATCATTTTGGCCAGTGTTAGGTAATAGACCTTATGATCCAAAAGATGGAGCCACAACGCTGTGACATCACTTGGGGTCTATCAACTGTAGAAACAGGGTTCATTGACTTCACAGGGGGTCTATAATCAGTGAAGGACCTTCACCGGTGAGTTCTGTTTGACAAAAAGACACGTATCCCTGCTGTCTGATGTGATAATTGTGTCTCATCAGTCTGCCTGAAGAGAGGTGAGTGGGAGCAGGGAGAGTGAAGCACACAGGGGGAAGGAGGGGGGATTATCACTACCCCTGAGTCACTCAGCGGGCCCCCAGGAGACACAGAAGCAAACTCTCACAGACATCTCTCTCCCTGGAGACCCTCACACTCATACCGCATCTGATCACACTGGGGGAAAACACTCTCCTTCCTCTCTCCCCTTTCACTCATCTCTGTCTACTTTGATTGGCTCTCTCTTGTTTCTGTGTTTCTCATTCAAGTTATCACTTTCCCCATCTGTGTTTCTCGCTCTTTTTCCCTCTCTCTTTCTTTGACCCTCTGTTTCTCTGGCTCAGCTCCTGTGTTAGAGACATACAACCTGTCATAATGGCTGTTATCTCTCATCTCTTTCTATCCCTGGCAACAGTGCAATCACCTCGAATATAATCTGTTATTTATCTCGTGATCTCTTTTGAAGATTAAAGGGAAACAGATAATTTAATAGATGTTACCTTACATTTTACATAAAACATTATCTATCCTGATAATTAAAGTGAAGCTGATTAATCAAGCCACACAATTACAATCCATTTTGTATAATGAGGGGTGAGAAGGTTACAGTGATAACCCCCCCCACCTCCACCACCACCTTCGTTATTGGCAATTGTGAAAGCGTGTTGGAGTAGCAGTTTGCTTGTTTGTTTTCTTGAACCCTGTGTAGCCCTTCTTAATCTTGGCATTGAGATTTATTTAAACGTGTTCAGAAACATCTTTAAAAGAAAATGACTCTATTCATCATTCAAGCAGAAATACAGAAAATCTTGGAGAGTTCAGAATCTTTCTCTTAACACAGTATCCAAACACAGCTCATGACACAAACATATCAAAAACATTTCCATGAATTTAAACCTGGCAATCAAAGAACAAAAATAAATGCACATTTAATGAGAACTCATGAAATGAAAGCTCTCAAAATAGACAAATGGAAAATGCAAGCTTCCAAATAAAGCTGCCCAACGGCTACAAGTGAACATTCACAAACATCTTCTCTTCTCAGCTAAAACATAACAACAAAAAAATAGAAATTTCTCCACAGCTAGCCCGCAGCACTGTGTTTGAATAGTATAAGCTAATCTTAATTTATATTCATGTGCACAGTTTAGTGTTGGAGGCTTTGTAAATGAATGAATTTCATTACATACAGTGTATTAAATATGTCCGTAAAACTGAGCTGCTGACTGAGTGTGGGATGGATCCATTACATTGTGTGTTATGCAGGGGGAGAAAATGATATATAGACGCCATTATGGATCAAACCTTGACAGCCATGATGCTGTCTCAGGCCTGAGGCAGGGAAATATGAATATGGCTGTTGATCTCTACATAATTACACCAACCTCTAACCTCAAGCCTCTGTATCTTTACTGAGTGAGTTAAAGTATTGCAACATCTAATGTGGGCAAGTGCACGATAGGGAAAGTTTACACAATATGGAGAAAATGCAGCAAGACTGTGGACTGGGGACATAATGTGGGCTCCAGTGGCCTAGGATCTAATATATCCTTGAAAGGAACACACACACACACACACACACACACACACACACACACAAGGAACACATTAAAACAATAGTTTGACAAAAAATAATATCTGGTTAAAAGTCCCCAAATCGTGGGTAATGTCTGAATTCCCATGGTGTTTTATGATGAGCCTTTCTTTACATCTGTACAAGCCTGAAATGTCTCTCATTGTTTTGTCAAAATTCAAACATCTCAGGGGAATACGCAACACAATGTACATAAATCTGTAAACACATTACAACCCAAACTTATAATTGGTTACGAATTATCTAAAACAAATTATATGTTACGAACCCTACTAGGACGTAGGATATATTACGAATGCTATTAAAACGTAAGATATGTTACAAATGCGACTTAACAATATCATATATTATGAATTTACACAAAACATATAATGCTTTAACAATTGATAGCCAGTGTCGCAAACTTGTGATGCTTGGCTCCCTAGACAGGCGCACTACCCACTACTCCAAATTGGGATATCCCATAAGGCAGATGAGTAATGGTGTTACCAAGATAGATAGATTGCTACAATACTTACCAATGTTTTTTAAGGTCACTGTTATCATCATCATTAGGTATATAAAGAATTATGATTATTTATTTTTTTTGCCCCTGATTGTGTTTGAACTTGTTACCATTGGAGTGAATGTCAGACCAGGCTGCAAATTTCATGAATTGAAACTATGACACAATTTAATAAAGGCAGCATTTCAAGCACCCAATTAGGATTTTAGGTTATTCAAAATATCCCTCTAAACTAAAAAATGTAAATGACCAAAATATGACAAATTGTCAGTTTAGTCATTTTAGTTTATACTTTTAGTCTTTTTTTCTATGAAATAATGTACAATTTGGCAACCTCTTATTTCCATTATGCACACAATTAAATAACAATGTCCGAGTAGAAGAATGACTAAAATGAACAAAAAGATTCCAAAATGAAAACTTCTGCCAAGGCTTACCAAAGTTCCAGTAAGTTTTTTAATAAGCGCTGACTAGGGAAAAAAATATATCATATATACTAGATTGCATAACTCAGATATTAAAAAAAATATTCTGCTCCGGAAAGTTCACAGATTAAACATGTTTCTGATAGAAAATATCTTGATATTTTGCTTGATGGTAATATTTTTTTATCACATTACCGAATTAATAAAGAAACCGAAACAGAAAATTAGATTGCTTCCAGAAATAGTTCATTCCTATCCTTTGATAAAAGAAAAGAAACCGCTGTCTGTTTTAGACTTTGGGAATATTATCTATTGCAAGCAGCAGATTCTACACGCAAACAATTCCATGCTGTTTTTGACTGTTGCCCTTTGATTTATCAAACTTCTTTTATTTTCTGGGCACCATGTGGAAGTGCCAACTGAGCTCAGGCCTGAATGCTTTGTACCTTTGAATGAATTGAAAGCCTTGCTGTTCCAGGGCAGTCTGTCAATTATACTTTTGGTAAAAAAACTTTTGTGGAGGATATTTATCTATTTTCTTTTTCTTTTATTACGTGTGAACACTATGTGTATTGTGAATAGGATATTATTGTAGAAGCATTTTTAACTTCCCCTATTTAAATAAAAGGAAGTAACAAAATGTCAATGAAAAAAGTAATAGGCAACTATACTCAAAACATGCTTATGAACATGATGTTTTTGCACATGCCAAGTAGGCAACTCTTGTGGTTATCCTACTATTGCTGTCAAAACACCAACATTAACACACCAGTAGAAATAACATTCACCTTTTTATAATTTCATTTTGAAAAACAATTTCTTGCTTAAATTTCCACTAAATTTACATACACATGTTTGTGATGTAGCAGAAGCTCTTATCCAGAGCGCCTGGTCAAAAAAACACATCAAGTAGTATGCTCGTTCTAATCAATAAATTAGGAAGGTGGAAGATCTTCTTGTTGTCTGTAGACAAGAACCATAGGCTTGAAGCGGGTTTGAGGTTCAACTGGAAGCCAATCAAGTGTGTGCAGAGGCAGGGTGACATGTGACTTGGGAAGGTTAAACACAAGGCATGCCGCTGCATTCTGAATAGTTGCATAGGTTTGCTTGCAAACGCCAGGTGCCATACCAAGAGTGAATTATAAAAGTACTCCACGAATGTTGTAGAGCATTAACCTGGTATGAGTCACTGCCTTGCTGTTATTAGAGTTATTTGCACTCTAAGAAGAGGACACTGTGAAGTTGTCAACCACAATGGAAATGTGCTAGAGTGGATAGGCCTTCCTGCTCAGTCAAAGTGGAGATGCGTGTTCTCACCTCTGTGTTGGAAGGAGGGAAGGTGATGAGCATCATAGAGGAGATTTTATTGAGAGAGGTAGGGAAAGAGTTGGTTGGAGACCGGGCCCTCAAGTGTCTTCGAAAGGAAAGACAGAAGAGATAAAAGCCTGTAATATTTGACATCAGATGGTTCAATCATTGGTTTCTTTAAGAGGGGAGCTAATCTGGTCCGCTGGGACACAGCCAGTGCGCGGCAAAGAGTTTAGAGAGGTGAGGAAGAGGAGAAGGTCTCCTCAGATGGCTTGAAGAAGGGAGGAGGGAATAGGGTTAAGAGTGCATGATGTTATGTGGCCAGCCATCACTAGCTGCTGGACACCATCTGCTAAGAGTTAGGTAAAAAAGCTATTAATGCGTGGTCAAGTTTGCTGAGTGAGTGACCAGTGAGCTCACATGGCTGAGTGAATGAGGTTACATCAGGTTATCTCATCAACCTTCTGTTGAGAGTCATCTGCATAGGTTAGATGGCGGAGGAGGAGGTGGAAGGTTAAGGAATGAGGAGAAGAGGTTCCTGGGGTTAGAGGAAAAAGAATGGAATTTTGAGTGATAGAAAGGGGCTTAAGCAACAGAAACAAAGGAAGAGAAAGTTTCGAGTAGGGACAGGAAGGTTGATGGTCATTCTGTTTTTTTGTTTTCCTCCATTTTCACTCAGCTGCCCAATGCAAACACCTGTGAGCTTGCAGTGAGTCAATTAGCCATGGAGCATGAGGGGATGGCCATGCCAGTCAGGAGGAAAGGGGACACAGTGAGAGTCGTACGATTTGGAAAGTGAGGAGAGTAGGCTGGCAGATTCAGATGCAGACCAGATGCTCTTGGACTACGGGAAAACATAAAGTCAATTGAAGAGAGCAGTCGTAGTTGCAGTATTTTCGTGGGCAATCTATGTTTCAATCAGCACCAGAAAGTCAAGAGCCTGCAGGGCAGCATAGATGATCTCACACTTGTTGACAGCAGATCAACAGTTTTAAATACCAGGTGTCTGGTATTCCACAGCAGTTGTCCGGGATAGGAACAAATGATTGGAACGTTTTTGCCCACTGGACTGGAAGTGACTGTAGAAATTATGAGGAGACAATCAGACAGGGATGGGAATAAAGCACTTTTCCCAAGACAACAGATACAGTAAAGGGATATAAGTATAAAGTATGTTCTTCATTATCTTTTTTTGAATAACCCCTCAGAATAACTCGTCAGAACGGTCTTAGTTGCAGTGAAATACTTAATTGCAGGCAACAACAGTGCTGCTAGACAAGATGCTGCTCGAAGGAACTAGGAAGCCTAAATATTCACGCTAATTGAGTGCAGCCAAGGAAGTGACAACCACAACAACATCAAAGCCATAGCTATACAACTCCACAGATTAACTGGGCTATTGACAGGAAAACCCAATTACTTGAAGGCTTCTAACTAGCAATACAAAGTCAACAAATCATCAAAAAGAATGAACACTAAACTTATTCTGAGTACATCAGCCAAGCTCCAATGCTGCACCCTTTCCAGCAGGCTAGGTTTGCGACGAATACCAGCAAACCACAACAACAAGAGTTATTGCTACACAACCTCAAATGATAACTGGGCTTTTGACAGCAAAAACCTGTTTCAGTTAACAAGGCAAGCCAACAAAGCCTTAAATAGAAAAAACTCTTTCCTTTTTTTGTCTAGAGTAGATATGCCAAGCTCCAATGAAGCGCTTAATATGGTTGTTATGGACACCACAGTTTTTTCTATTAAATGTTATATTGCCAGAATAACGGCAACATATACATTTTCTTTCAGACAAATCCCTATATATCAAGCATGGTTAGGACAGATCCGTCTACGGATACTTGGATACTTGGCACTGATGAAATGGTTGGAACTGATAAAACGGTCCAAATGCAATTACTAAATAAATTCTACAATACATTTCAACATGTTGCAACAGAATATCAATGGGAGTAAGGAGCGGATTTATTTAGAATATAGTCTTTGTTAGCCCAGTTAATTGCCGTGTAAGATTACTTCTGAAATAATATTTACACACATATATATATATATATATATATATATATATATATATTGAATATTTAAATAATAGTGAAGATAGGGCTCAACATCAAATTATTTGCGGGCCCTAAGAGTTAAAAGTTGGTTCATCATACAACCCAGTTCTATTAGCTAATTTGCCCATGGTGTTAGAGACTAAGTAAAATAAATCTTTAATTACTGGCAAGCTCCAATGTTACAACTTTTGAGGATAACAAAACTTAACCTATAACATATGGTTTGCTACACACATTTTATAGAAATAGATTGACTTAACACTTCAAATTCTGCACTGGTTTCACAGATAAAGACAACACTGTGATATACCTACACATACATTTGCTCCTTTTTATTAAATAGAAGCATTTATTATTTAGAATCATTGCAAAGCAATACAAAAACTTTTACATGACATATTTGCAGAAGTTGAAGTATAAAAGTATTTAACATAATATAACAGAAATTATTTTGGGTGCATACATAACCATACATTTCTATTGGTCAACAGAAGGTACACAGTAATCTGCTTTCAAATGGAAATGTGGCACACTCCCTTCCCTCTGCTGGTGTCACTACAACATGTGATAATCTCTTCTTAAACAAGCAGTGGTAAACAGTTAAAATCTATGGAGGGATATTAGTGTAACCAGAAATTGAATTTGAATTCAGATATTGCACCATACAAATTCTAGAATTCTAAAAATAACTAAACAAATAGTGCAGGGAATCACTCTGCAATATATATAGCTCTTTAAAAAAAATTATATATTCCATAATATCGTTTTTACAGCTTTTGCAAGCTTTAAAACCTCAAGGAAAATGAATGGAGGACTTTTCCACAGTCATTAAAAATTGTTGATAATCGAGATTCATAAGCAAGATGTGGAAAAGTGTGTTTAAAGTAGCTGTGCACAGCTAGGGATTGTAAACAAAACCTTTGAGTGGCAAGCTTATTTAGACAGGATAATTAAATATGTACACTAGTATGAGAGAACAACAGCGGGAACAGACAGAAACCAATGATCATATCATTTCAGTTCCTGTCCCTTGGGTGGTTAGCTCTCAGAAAGAAGCACCAATACAGACACACACATTCCAACTCACCCTGAAACACAAGCTGAGGGCCAGCTCTGAAACACTAGCATTACAAACCTCTCTCACTCTCTCCCTCGCTCTCTCCCTCGCTCTCTCCCTCGCTCTCTCCCTCTCTCTCTTTTTCCCTCTGTTCCTCCCTTTGTATATTCTCCTGGGGAGACTCTCACCTGGTTTGACAGGAAATTAGTGTAAATTAGCACCTCATTATACCTTAATGAGTCCTGCTGCAGCTAAGCTAATAACCCCTGAAACAGAGGACAACACACACAAACACACACAAGCATGTGTGCATGCATTAAGACACAAGCTGTGTTTGCATCAAAAATGTATAGAAATATGTGCTAATATTAATATGAAAGATTGCTCTGTGTGTGAGTGTGTGCTGTCCATCTTTGAGTATTTCATAGTTACGTAAGGCGCGATGCAATGTGAATATTTTAACACACCTGCTTCCATCCCCAGATGAGAGCTCAGACACTCACACTCCATCTCGCTGGCTCTCTCACGCACACACACAAACACACAAGTCATCATTCTCGTTTGGTCTCTCCTCTACTCCTCCCCCTCTTATCAAGCAGTCAGCCAGGCGTGAGACGGCACCGCTTTGGGTGTCACAGGCCTCCTGCCAGCCGGCTGTAGCATTAACACACGTCCAAACACAGCCGATGGTGTAGTCCTGCTGCCTGCCTGGCTAGCCGCTTATAGAACCAACACATCCTTAGTGATCCAGTACTGCCTCAGCCACCTATCAACCAGAGCCGTGACCATCGGTCAACATGTCGCACTACAGAAACCCAAACGGCCCGCCCAGAGCTAAAATCATCCCCAATGCTGACAGCACCACCACTGAACACTAACAGTAGCCACTCTGAATGTTTACATAGCTGCACGCGTAGCTGCACGCGTAGCTGCTCGGCCACTACAGAAGCACTGGTCTAGCAGCCTGTTAAATTGTGTCTGAAAGCTTTGGGAGATTCATGAGCTACAAAGCAAACATTGGTCTCATGTGAAGGTTTACAGCCTGCTATATAGTGGCTTTCTCAATAGCAGGAACATAGAAAACATGAAAAATGGCATGGGTAACAGCCACAGTTTTAGTACCAGTACAGGGTTTGCCCTAAGAGGGGTGTATGTACATTTAGGTTGGGATAGCAGCGCTCAGGAAATAAACAGTAGTAGTAATAGCGTATCTGATGAGTGAAGTCTGCGTGCGTGAATGTGTGTGTGTGTGTGTGTGTGTGTGTGTTTATATACGTACTGGGGATGTGTAGGGATGACTTATAACCCACAGGTCTAGAGGAGTGGTTCTATCCAGGCATGTGGGTTTAGGGGGTCACAAAATATATTTTGGATGCAGGTGGGTTGCAGGTCTGTGACTCAGTGTGAAGAGCTTGATCTGAAAACAGTGTTACTCTAAATTCCCCAAAACAGTCAACGATTGTTGTTACCGTATCTCTGACTTATTCCAAGAGATTGGCTAGCTCTTTCTCTCTAGCCCCAAACAGTGTGATCCATAGTCTTTAATTGTTCTATCAGACTAATTAGGCTAAATAAACAGTATTACTTAGCCTTTCCTAAGTAAATATTCTATTGCTGAAGATTCATGCTATAAGCTAAGCCAATACTTGCCTGCAATTTTGATAACATCACAAAAACACCGATTAGCCTTAACATTATGACACGTGACACGTTATTCACATTTTCATGGCACCTGTCAGTGGGTGAGATATATTAGGCAGCAAGTGAATATTCTGTCCTCAAAGTTGATGTGTTAGAAGCAGGAAAAATGGGCAAGCATAAGGATCTGAGTGACTTTGACAAGGGCCGAGCTGTGATAGCTAGACAACTGGGTCAGAGAATCGCAAAAACTGCAGCCCTTGTGGGGTGTTCCTGGTGTGCAGAGGTCAGAATCAAAAGTGGTCCAAGGAAGGAAAAGTGGTGAACCAGCAACAGGGTCATGAGCAGCTAAGGCTCATTGATGCAAGTGCGGAGCGAAGGCTGGCCCGTATGTTCTGATCCAACAGACAAGCTAGTGTTGCTCAAACTGCTGAAAATGTTAATACTGATACTGATAGAAAGGTGTCAGAACACAGAGTGCATCGCAGTTTGTGGCGTATGTAGCCGCAATGTGCCTACAATGGGCACGTGAGTATCAGAACTGGACCACGGAGCAATGGAAGATGGTGTCCTGGTCTGATGAATCACGTTTCCTTCTACCTCACGTGGATGGCTGGTTGCGTGTGCATTGCTTACCTGGAGATCACATGGCACCAGGATGCACTATGGGAAGGAGGCAAGCCGGTGGAGGCCGTGTGATGCTTTGGGCAGTGTTCTGCTGGGAAACCATTGGTATAGCCTCTCATGTGGGTGTTACTTTGACACGTACCACCTACCTATGCTTTGTTGCAGACCATGTGCACCCTTTGATGACAAAGGTATTCCCTAATGGCATTGGCCTCTTTCAGCAGGATAATGTGCCCTGCCACAAAGCAAAAATAGTTCAGGAATGGTTTGAGGAACACAACAATGAGTTCAAGGTGTTGACTTGGCCTCCGAATTCCCCAGATCTCAATCCAACTGAGCATCTGTAGGATGTGCTGGGCATGTAGTCCGATCCATGGAGGCCCCACCTCGCAACTTACAGGACTTAAAGGATCTGCTGCTAATGTCTCGGTGCCAGATACAACAGCACACCTTCAGAGGTCTAGTGGAGTCTATGCCTTATTGGGTCAGGGCTGTTTTGGTGGCAAAGGGGGACCGACACAATATTAGGCAGGTGGTCACAATGTTACGGATGATCGGAGCATGCTGATGCACATTTCATATCCTTGAACCAACATGTCGGGAGAGAATAGTTTTGCTTGGAAAGTTAACATTCGGGTCAATGTGGGGGTGAACTGTATGTGAGAGCAACATTTTAGAACTGTATATGGCTGTATGTGGTAATGGGTTATTAGGAATTATGAGCTGGAGCAGAAATTAAAACTGCAGATGTACACCGCTAGTACATATCTACAATGAGGAGCTGAAACAATATAACTATCTGGCTAATAGTCCTCCATGTGTCGCCAAAATAGCACAAACTTTGCAAAGGCATGGACTCTACAAGACCTCTGAAGGTGTACTGTGTACCTGGTCCGCGACAAAGTTTAGGTAGGAAGCACATTGTCAAATTGATGTCCACATGAATGGGACTCCAAGGAGGACATTGCACAGAGCATCACACTTCCTCCACCGTTTTCCTACAGTGTATACTGGTGCCCACACTTCCCCAGGTTAACGGCGCACATGTTCACAGCCGTCCATGTGACGTATAAGAAATTGGAACTCATCAGACCAGGCAATCTTCTTCCACTGCTCCATTGTCCAGTTCCAAAGCTCGTGTGCTAATTTTAGCCGGTTACAATGCACTGTGTTGTAATACATTCCCTCTGTAACCATCATTAAAGTTCTCTGTGACTTATGCCATAGCAGACCCTCTGTCAGTTCAGTCCAGACAGGATAGCTGTCGTTGCCCTCGTGCATCAATGAGCCTTGGGCACCCAACACTCTACCGCCGGTTGCTAGGTACTCACCAATGTTGACCGGGACCCCAGTCATCTGATTCTCTGACCCAGACATCTGGTCATAACAATTTGGCCCTTGAAAAAGCTACTCAGATCTTTTCTCCTGCCGCTTTCTACTGCATCCTAAACATGGATTATGTTCACTCAGCACAATCGGAAAAGGACTGATCACCCCTCCAAGTCTGGTTCCGCTATAGGTTTCTTCCTTTGTTCTGGTTCCACTATAGGTTCCTCTACAAGTTTTGGCCCCTTTTCGGGAGGTTTTCCTAGTCACTGTGCATCAACACTGTTGTTGCTTGCTCCTTCAGGTTTCAGCCTGGGTGTTTAGTAAAAGCACTTTCTGACAATTGTTGATTTACAAAGGCCTTTATAATTACATTTTATATATCGTAGTCAATCAATAATTGATTGATTGACTACAATAACTAATTGGTTGCCTACCATCTAATCTACCCAGACCGTGAAATGTGCCCTTGTTAGGAGATGATCAGCATAATGTTTTGGCTCATCCGTGCATTATACTGTGTGTGCAAAGTCGATATATATGAGTTGATGTCATGAATGGACCAGTGAGTCTGAGTGAATGCGTTTAGCCAAAGTCTAGAGTGCGCCTATATATTTAATTGTAAAGACCTTGCCAGTCTTGTTTAACAGTTTTGTCATGGGGAAGATGCTGTTGATGGTCCTGGTGGTCACAGAACTGATGCACTGGCGCCACACACCCTGCCTGTCTGGATAAAGAATAGTCTATGGCTGGGGTCATTTACTACTTTTAGTGGCTTCCTCTGACACCTCCTGGTGTACAGGTCTTGGATGATGGCAGCTCGGCCCTGGTGATGAAACCTTCCGTTTACACTGCCCTGCTGAAGCACCTTGTCAGCCTGTCAAGATGCTCTCCACTGTGCAGCTGTTGAAATGTCTGAAGATCCGAGGGTCCCTGCCAAATTTCTTCAGCCACCTAAGGGGAAGAGCTTCTGTTCACAATTGCTTGCTTGTGTGTAGCTCTGAGTGTTAGTTTGTGGGGAATATGTACACCACAGAACTTTAAGTTATTTAGTTATTTACCCTGTCCACATTCGCCATGTCTGTGTGGATACGCGTGTTCTCTTATGGATGTCTTGGACCAAACTGCAGAGGGATGCATTCAGTCCCACGGTACTGAACTTAGTGATAAGACTGGAGGGTATTAGGGTGTTGAAGTAAATGAACAGCATTATATCATTGCTATTCCCCTAGGGTGTCCAAGGTGAGGGCGTTGATGTGAACCATTGCCAGCCTTTCAAAGCATTTCATGGCTCCAGATGTGTGTGCTGCTGGACAGTCGTCATTTAGGCAGGCTGCATTTGCATCTCACAATTCTGTATGTGTTGAGATTTGAGCCCCCACATCTTGCACACCATATGTCTGCTGCTGAGAGACGAGAGAGCCACGAGAAGACATTTTGTGATCAGTCATGAAAGCAAAAGTGCCAGAAACAAATTAAAATATGAGATGGATAACAAGTTACAATGTAGAAATACTGGAGTGTTGGCGCAGGTACAGCCAACCAACGCAACACCGTATTGTGGCAGTATTGTGAACAACAACAACCCCAGTGTCCCTAGTAGGCTGACAATTACATGGTTGCTAGCCCTACAGTGTCGCCTGCCCTTGGGTGATTTAAGATTTCATGGATATCACAGCCACATTGCCTTGAACAAAAAATGGGAGGGAAAACAAGACCAAGACCAATGGATGTGCCTGTCAGAATGCTAAACCCGTGTGTGTGTGTGTGTGTGTGTGTGTGTGTGTTTGTATGTAGAAGTTGTCCTAGGTTTTCCTGTATAGCATGCATATACAGTATTTACTCAAGCTTGACCGTCTTTACCCCAAGCATTTGGGGTAACTCCTACCATATAAGGGCCGGAGGCTGCTGGTTTTTCTGTCCTCATCATTAGTTGCACACACCTGGTGTCCGAGGTCAAAATACGTCCCTGGGTTGCAATGAAAACATTAAGTGCAACTGGCTTTAAGGGGCAGAGTTGAATACCCCTGTCGAACATTATCAGTCAATGTGGAAACCATATATTTAGAGAAATGACATAGAACTGACTAAAGGTGTTGAATTCATTAAGTATCCCTCACTGTTGCCCCTGGTGATGTATGATAGTAAAAAAGTAATAACACCACATTTATCAGAAAACTTTTGAAGCAGAATAGCCCATGGGTGTTTGGGCCTCCCCAATATGGTTTGTATGAAACAGGATCTTAAGGAAACACCAATGAAGGGAACAGAGGAGACATTACATCACAAATTCACAGTTCCAATTCAATGCAGTGCCCAAACAGCAATTTTTCTTCAGACTTGAACACAGTAGTAAAGCCCTTTCAGGACAACTGACGGATGTGTTTCCCAGTGTTGTGTTGTTTAGTCCAGGTGTCCCTATGGCTTCAGGCTTTGAGTTGGTTTGAGTCAGTCTGCCCCTGTGACAGATGATTGGGTGCTGTCTGCAGACATGCCCAAGGGGAGCGAGAGACATGAAGGGAGGAGCAGAGACAGAGATAGACTGGTGTTTATATTTATAAACATTCTTTGATATTGTGGTTTGTTAACCTGTCTTTCTGTCAGGACTGGTAGAGGCTCTTGGGACTGATAGTTGTGACATCTGCCTACTTGACTGTGTCTATAAATATGGTAAAACAACTTAAGTACATGGAGATCTCTAGGTTTGCTGGAAGACTCTTATTTCCACTCTGGAACCCAAAGTACTAAAGCAGTTATAAATAATTGAATTTGTTTACCACTCCCCTGTAACGAATTAGTTAAAACAACCTCAGTCCCTGGAAAACCGTTGTGCTACAAAATCAATAAGGTGGTTACCAGAGAGGTCTTGGATCTTCTGCTGTTGGCTGGTCATGGTACATGTGTTAACACTGAGTGGGGACGGTGTCAGACTGTGATCTGACGCTAAGAGCTGGTGCACCCTCAATAGCGCTACTCTAAGGCAGCTTCACGGGCATGTGGCCCAGGTGAGAATGAGCAGCCAGATCAAGAGTGTCTGACTTCCATAAAGAGAGGAAATAAAGTGTGTAGTAGTTTGTGGCATTGAGGTCCTCTAAGAGTGGGCATGTGTTTATTATACACAGCCTGTGTGTGGTCATTTCATCAGATTAATATGGGCAGATTACCAGAGAGAAACAGACGGCAACAGTGGGAGGGATAAAACTAGAGAGACGGAGGTGGAGAGGCTGAGATGATTGAAAAACAAGACAACAGTAGCACAAAGGAGATAAATGGTATGCGTCAACAGGCTAATAAAGAAGAGTCTGATTAAGAGGTAGCACTGTTTAGAGATTACCATCCATCTGTGGCCATATAGGAAGAAACACCATCTAAGACTGATCTAGCACAACTCAGCTAGGTGACAGAGGCATCATGGGAAACAGTCACAGCTCAAAACTCCAAAACAGAAAAAGTACTGTGATCTGTCACGTGCAACACATACAAACATTTCTTGATCATGTTGCATGAACAAGCACATGCGTGCACACACACACACACACACACACACACACACACAACAAATGCACGTGCACTGGAGCACACCCAGAATGACATACACACACACATTGTGATACACTACAGAAAAATGATCTGGTTGACTGGATCACAAACACACACACACAGAAACACACACACGTTGTCCCCTCCTGCTGTGCCCATGATAAAGCACGTCTCCAGGCAGGCTGCTGTGGTAATGGGCCAAATTCATCTTCTCTCCCCGCTGGCTTTAACGTCCAGTCCAGCTCCCCCTCTCCTTGCCTTGACATCCTCTCCCTCACCTTACTGACTGACTGTAGTTCTTTTTCCTGCACATCCCTCCATCTTCACCGACAAGTCCTCCCCTCCATCTCTCTCTTTCGAACGCAGCACCCCTTTGCAGAGACCACCATAATTCACTGTCAGATTATGCAGACTATTACTGTGTCTTTCAAAGAAACACAGAGCCATGCACATTTGAGTCCCAGGCTCTCTGCAGGCGCATTCTGCTGGACAGGTTGCTCTCCTATCGAAAAAGCAGGGAGAGTGAGTTCCTAGTACTTCTCCTGCCATGATGAACAGACTGATCATTGCCCTGTAGAGACCGTCAAATGGATTCACAATGCCACATTACCGATTAAAGTCTCCATTCACATGATGGATGTAAAATGATGCATCAGACTGTCAGTTGTGGTTTTCAAACGGATGAAATGTTTAGCAGGGGAACTAGAGGAGGGCAACCCGTCGTGTAGGTTTCCGAGCCCTCCCTCTCTGCACTGCTCTGATGGAAGCAGCTAAGCTAATCCATTTCAATCAGCCAGCAAAGTGATAAGGGCCACACGTTGTGTAGTACATAATTGCAGTGGCGAAAACAGCCATTGTGGTTGAAGTCGTTGGCCAGGCTGGGTCAAACGTACTGCTAATTAGCGTCTGTGTGATATAGAGCCGCCAGTCTAGCTGGCGGGATGAGAGCGTGTTGGCTGGCTCTCATTAAGTTTGAGTGTGTGATAGGGCCCGCTCTGGCCCTGCTCGAAGGACATCAATCCGAGAGAATGGACACTACTGTGTTCTGTCACGTTGAGCTGGATTCAGTCTGGCAGACACTGATGTAGCCTGTCAGTGTGATCAATCAGCGTTTAATCAGGGCTGCAGTCATCAGACGGAAAACAAGCATTACTTAATACACTCAAAATGACACTTCACAGTTTATGTAAATCCCTTCCATACACACATACACACACGACCTTTGTGGTTTGCTGAACACACATACACACATGGCTCCCGCCTCACTCACATAATAGGACTTTGTCATGATTTGAGTCTATACACATAGTCTCAAGCTCACACAAACATAGGCAATTGGCTACTCAGAGGGATAAACTCAGGTTTCAGAATGTACACTAACACTTTGGCACTATCACTACAATGGAAAACACAGTTTTCTATACAGTATTCTATTCCGTTGTTCCCACAATGCACCCTGTATTCATTCATCACCATGTCACTCAAATGATGTTCCCTGGAGCGGGGGGGACTAAGTGACTAAACAGTTGTCGTGGCAATATTGGAATTGAAGTAACATTTAAATAAGCTTTTCTATTTCCACATTTCAATTTACAATGGAAGTGTATTGCATCCTGAGCAACTGCCCGTTGAAAATATTATCTTTTGCTTTGGGCAACAGGGCTAGATACACTGCCCCCCCCCAAAATAAAGGGAACATTAAAATCACACATCGGGTCTTAATGAAGGAAATATATTAAAGATCAACATTTTTCCTCTGTATAATAGAATTTGATGTGGACAAGATGACGTAACAACAGTCAATGGAAACCAAAATCACCAACCGATTGAGGGCTGGATTCAAACTCACACCAAAAATCAGAGTATACAGTTGAAATCACTGGCTGCTCCAACTTGTACGTGTACATTTCATTAACAGCTGAAGCCTTTTTGCCCAGTTACAAGTTGATTTGCCCAGTTACAGATTTTGTAGCCCTGATACAGCTGTGCAACAATCAGCTTTAAGCTGTGGCTCAGGCACAGGCAGTGATGATTGGTACTGTTAGGTGAGGTAGGCAGCCATCCATGGCCTCAGAAGGCACTGTGAAAATTCAAACTGAAAAAGCAAGGAGAAAAATGGCGTGAGTGTCCATAACAGTTGTAGCTTAGCGGCTGTGGTTACTGCTATTACTTGCGGTTTGACAGTCACGTAAGAAAGCGCTATCTCTGACCTGGACCGTCACAAACGGCCACCATACAAAGGTTAAGAAGACACTGATTAGATTCCATCATGTTTTTCCTCTAACATCACGCATGTTGACTATAATTAGGGATGCACTGATACCACTTTTTCTGAGACTGAGTACAAGTATGGGTACTTATATATGAGTACTTGCCAATACTGAGTACTGATACCAAGTACTCAATGCTGCACTAGATTTTTCATTGAATCTTTTCACACTCTGCTCATTCATTTTTTTCTGCCCTTGGGCTCTCTCTGAACATTTTTTATTTAAAATGTTTTATTTAGCTTTCCCAGTGTTGGAGTTAGCTGTTGTTGTGGTTCTTTGGAATGGACTGTGTTATGGACTGTGTTATGGACTGTGGAAACCAAGGGGTAACTTTTGGCCATAATTCCAAAAGGTATGTTTGGCGCAAAAACAACATGCACATCACCAGAAGAACCCCATACCCACAGTAAAGCATGGTGGTGGCAGCATCATGCTTTGGGGTTGTTTTTCTTCATCTGGAACAGGCGTCTTAGTCAGGGTGGAGGGAATTATGAACAGTTCCAACTACCAGGCAATTTTGGCACAAAACCTTTAGATGTCCGTTAAGTAGCTGAAGATGAAGTTCACATTTCAGCATGACAACAACTCAAAGCACACATTCAAATCCACAAAAGCATTCACCAGAAGAAGATTTTGGAATGGCCCAGCCAGAGCCCAGACCTGAATCCAATTGAACATCTGTGGGGTGATTTGAAGTGGGTTGTGCACAGAAGATGTTCTCGCAATCTGACAGATGTGGAGCACTTTTGCAAATATTGCCATCTCAAGATGAGCCATGCTAATAGACTCCTACCCAAAAAGATTGAGTGCTGTAATAAAATCAAAAAGTGATTCAACAAAGTATTAGTTTAAGGGTGTGCACACTTATGTAACCAGCTTATTGGGAGGTTTTCATTTAAAATATTTCCCCCTAAAAGATTTCAGTTTGTTTTTCAATTGAATTGTTCATGTTATAGGTCATATTAAAGGTGGAAAAAGTTCTGACATGATTTATCTTTGTCAAAAAATAAATATCACAAAAACCTGGCATTTTAACAGGGGTGTGTAGACTTTTTGTATCCACAGTATATGAATGCACTTGATCATGATAAACTGCACACTTGAACAAAATGTCTAAATGCCTTGCAGAGGTGTTGCTTGGACCTCAATATATTCAGGGCTTAGCCCCCACCCCTCCGCCCTGTGCAGGACAGAAAGGTTCATGGTTGTGAATGTACATGTGGAAAATGTCAATGTACACGCCAGCGACCATACACGTCTACATTGTTATAATACACGATTGGAATTATAGATGAATTGATCAGGGGCTATTTTTTATTATTATATATTTGGTCAATTTGAGATCCGGGACTATTCATAAAAGATCCCGAGGCTATAACCCTGGACACCCAGGCCTAACAACGCCACTGATGCTTTGTGCTTCACTGTAATCATAGGTTATAAGGAAGTATGTACCCTTCAGATAATAGTTTTTAAACTACTTGATTCACTCTACTGTAAGGGGCAGCAATGCAGGTGCCTTTTGAAGTAGCAGTTCCATTCAACAATAAAGAATTTATGTTCAAAATGTTACCGATAATGCTTGATTAGGACAAAAATAGATGATGATGTCGAGGCCTCAACCAATCTCAGCCTAGGGCCCCCAAATAAATAAAACCACCACTGGGCAAAGGTTTCTAGTAATCAGTTTTGCTCAGTGCTTTCTGACTTATACCCACTAGCCATACAGCTGTTGTAAGCACTGGCCCAGCCTTTAGGCTCTGATCTGCTTTATAGAGGGTCCATTTGAAGTCATGTCCATAAATTAAAATATCAAAGGCAGTACTTTCATTCGAAACCAGTAACTGGCTGCTGCCAGGTCTCTGATTGTTGTAGTCACAGATGGATTCATATCTTGGTTTTTCACACTCAATGCACAAACACTAATTCGCAAGGCAAAATTGATGTGTAAAGTAGTGTCTTGACTGGCTCTGTGATTTATCTATATCTTCTTCATTTGTGCATCAGGAGCCTAGAAATACTTTACTTTTTCTTCCTTTGGCAATGTCTATTTACAATATGACAGCCTCTGTAGTCAATCAAACTTGTTGTTTTTTCTGGAAGACAAGAATATCAAACAAGAGCCATAGAGGAACTTCCCTACCCATTCTTTTGACCTTCATTGGACCTCTGTGTGAGTCATGTTGACAGTCTACCGAAGTAACTGTCATAATCTTTGTTTACTGCCAGTTGCCTTAGTCTCTTTTATTTTCTTTCAATTCTCTGCCCTCCTTTCTTGCATAATGTGATACCACCGACTCCTATTGACATGCTTTGCTTGACATACAAATGCGCCCGGCAATAGTAAACCTTCTTATTGGTTTGGGGTCAAATTCAGGCTTAACAACAGTCTCTTTGTTCACACATTAACAGTCAATATCTAGGTATATATCAGTTATAAAACACATTTAATTAAACCTAAAATAGGTAATAATGTAATAATAATGTAATAATGTATCTCAAATGAACGGATAGCCTTTCTGTGAAGTAACATATCAGATGACTGGATAGTCTTTCTGTAATACTGTTTCACAGATGACTGGATAGCCATTCTGTCATGAAGTATCTCAAATTACTGGATAGACTTTATCTAAAATGAATAGGTAGCCCAAGCTGTGATTAATCAAACTAATGTGACATTAACCATTCCTAAACTGGGAACTCGGATATCACTGACATCTAACTTTTCCAAACCACTGTGTCTCACTGAGATTTGACTGGGAAATATTATGTGGTATGGCCATCCTACTCTGAATTCCTAGTCGGAAATTTGGAGGGTATCCTAATGCTCTGCCTTGAGAGCACCAACCTTTTCTTGTGTACTTCAGTGTGCAGAGTGCTCCTTCCCTTACTCATAGAATACCTCGTTCATTGCTCAACCAGCCAATGATTGTGATCTGTTGTAGGTGTGGTTGCAAAACGAGCTTTATTTGCATGCAATCAACATATATTAACATACATACTGACTGTGGAAGAAGTGTTCTAGCTCACTGCATGAAAGAGACACTTAGGCGTTTTTTTCTCTGCACTCCCCCGAAAGTGGCAGCGTTTGTCTCTCTCTCTCTCTCTCTCTCTCTCTCGCTTAGGGTCTGTTCACACTTCAGTAGTTTAATTTAGATTAACATAGCTTGTTATTGGATCTGTCATGGGCTATATATAAAATATTAAAAACTGGAAAAAAATATAATTGTCAACAGATCCTTTTGGACATAAACAATGGGCAGTTTTGCTACAGGCACCCCCACAGATTACTCGAATGGGAATACTCAGTTCTGGGACCCAAAGATGGCTCATGGGTGTATTAGTGCCGGGAGTCATGAAATTGTGGCCTGAACCAACACAGGCAGGGAGGATGGCACCACTCGCTCATTCATACTGTTCTTTTACTGTCCTAATGGTCTTCAGGGGTCCCTTAATGTTTCCCTGATGAGGCTGGATTGATTTCAGGTTTGTCTTATCAGAGTTTGCGAGCAGAGCTGCTCTCAACTGTCACTTGTTTCTTCAACCCTGTGAGACCTCACAGAGGTGTTGGGTGACAGAGATGTAGAAAGTAGCTACTAATTTGGCTAATCCAGCTAGTTAGGTAGATTATGGTGGAATATGGCAAAGTTATGTGTATTGCACTGGTTAGATCATCGCTGGCCCTATACCCTTTCGTTAATGTGAAGTTTGACTGGCAGTCTCAGATACCATACATTGTATGCTAACATAATACATAACAGTTAAATTGAGCTAAAAATGCAGCCAACTGGTCAACAAAACTATGTAGCTATGGAATGCTGCTAGGTCTTTACGCATTAAAATTAAAATTAAAATGTGAAATGAAATGAAAATGTATTAAAGAATGTTGTCTATGTATAATTTGGGTCAGCTTTACCTGTCTGGCTGGCACCAATTTAACCAGCTTGAAAACATTGACCTAAAACTGCCATAATTTTCAAATTGTATAAGATTGGTTTAGATAGATTTACTAATAAAAAAATAAAAAATATTCAGCTTCAAAATCACTATCATCATATTAAACCATATTAAAGGAACACAATCATTACATTCTAACACCAAGTCAATAAATCTTCAGGGATGTCAGTCTGTCCAGCTAGGAAGCATAAGCGACTGTGAATCAATGTCACCTAGTTTGGTGCAAATGAACGTGACAACAGGTGAACTAGAGAGGCAACAGCAAGACAAGCCCCAAAATGTCTCTCTCCTTATCTTTCCTAACTGATTCTTCTCTAGTTTTGCATTTTGCTAGTGTCCTTGTCATAACTGGTAGCATGAGGCGGTACCTGCAGTCCATTCAGGTTGTACATCTCTTCCAGGATGGCACATCCGTACGTGTCGTCGCAAGAAGGTTTGCTGTGACTTCCAGCACAGAGATACCAGGAGACGGGCCATTACACAAGGAGAGCTGGACAGGACCATAGAAAAGCATTAACCCAGCAGCAGACTGGTATCTGCTCCTTTGTGCAAGTAGGAGCAGCAGGAGCCCGGGCAGAGCCCTACAAAATGACCTCCAGAGGACTACTGGTGTGCATGTTTCAGAACAAAATGTCCGAAACAGACTCCATGAGGGTGGCATGAGGGCCCGGCTTCTTCTAGTGGGACCTGTGCTCACAGCCCAGCACCATACAGCTCGACTGGCATTTGCCAGAGAACACCAGAATTGACAGGTCTGCCATTGGTGCCCTATTCTCTTCACAGATGTGAGCAGGTTCACACTGAGCACGTGGCAAATATTAACAAATCTGGAGACACCATGGTGAACGTTATGCTGCCTGCAACATCATCTAGCATGACTGGTTTGGTGATGGGTCCATTATGGTCTGAGGAGGCATATACTTGGAGGGTTGCACAGACCGCCATGTGCTAGCCAACAGAACCATGACTGCAGGTAGGTACCGGAATAAAATCCTGAGACCCATCGTCAGACTTTATGCTGGTGCAGTGGGCCCTGGGTTCCTCATGGTGCAGGACAATGCTCGGCCTCCCTCAGTAGAAGGAACTGAAGGAGTGTGTAGGCAGTTCCTGGATGACGAACGCATTGATGCAATGGACTGGCCCTCATGTTCCCCAGGCCTGAATCCATTTGAGAACCTCTGGGATCTTATGTGTCGGTGCATCCAAATCTCCGAAAGTAGCACAACAGACTGTCCAGGAGGTAACTGGTGCCCTGGTCCAGGTCAGGGAGGAGATCCCCCAAGACACCATCCACCGTCTCATCAGGAGCATGCCCAGATGTTGTTGGGAGTGTAGACAGGCCCATGAGGGCCAGACACACTACTGAGTCACATTATGAGTTGCCTTAACAAGAGCTGTAGCAGAAATGGAACTGTAACTGGACCACGAGAGCTGTATTTGGGGGAAAAGGAGCTATAGTTGGGCAACAAGAGCGACACGGCAACAACTATGACACGCTATTATTTAGTGTCTCACATACAAACCACTCTGCATGATATTTGTATGGAGACTATTGAGAGACCTGTAGCATAACCAATTGATTCTGCTGCATTCAATTAGCTTGGGCACAAATCATTGCTGACATGCCAAAAAGTGAATATGGAACATGAAAAAAACATCCTCCGCACTTTAAAGACGCTATAACAATACACATGTCATTGTTCTCTGCCAACAAAACAAGCGGTAAATGGAAGAATCAGACAACCCCAGAGCAGAATAGTCTATATATTTAGCTAGTCGACTTGTTGTGTATTCTATGCAAGATAAATGTTCCACTTGTTTTCAGGTTAATTTGAGAGTGCCATGAGGGGGTCATTCATTCTTACAAGTTGTCAGGGCACAATACATAATGACACAGAAAAACAGAAGTTTCAGATGCCTTTAAGAAAAAAGCAGGGGATTCATGCATTTGTGTACCTATTAACCTTTAAGCAGCGGCACGGATAAGTAAGAAAAGTTTTAGGGACAGGGGAGCATCAGGGGAGAGTCGGGCTAAATATAACATGAGTCATTTGAAGGGTAACTTGTGCTAAAACCATCCTACCTCAAACCTATTTTGGGGTATAATCCTTAGTTAAGCAAAAACAGTGTGAACTAAGGAAGTTTATTAAAGGAAATTACGTGTTTTACCGGCGATCTGGCAAGTAAATCTAATAAGGTAACCAATTTTCCCTGTGTTTATTCAGGATTTCTGGGACATAACATTTAATAATACGTGAAATATCACATTTGGTGTATGATAATTGTTAGCCCAATCAATGTAAGTAAATATAGACAGGCAATCAAATGCCCAGCCTATTTAATATAGAGATAATACATTACGTCAGCTAAGCAACATGTGATGATGCTAATTGGTTATAGTATACTTCTTAACAGACAAAATTATTAGTACAAATACATATACCAGTGTTATTTGCCATTGTAATATAGAGGTCATTATAATTGTTATGTTTATTCATTTTCAAGTTTAATATACTTTTTAATTCTACAAAACTTAAGTTTCATAGTTATTGTACTAATTCCCCCTCTGCGACTTTTTCCCCCACAACAAAATATTTTTCCAAAAGAAACACAACCCCTGATGGAATCCTGTGGATGGAATACAGGAAAGAACAGCGAGACACCTGCAGAGTGTGCTTGCAGTACACTCACTAAAAACAACCTGTAGATGGAAGTACAAAAATGTCAAGAGAAATACACAGCAGGGGACGTTCTGCACAGTAGCGTAGGAGGGGAAAAGCATCAGCGATCAACAAACATCAAATCAACTCAATGGTAAAAAAAGCTACAAAGCACTAACCACTGTCTGGAAACTTCCAGACCCTTTGGGCAGAGGCGGCCAAATAAATGCTCGGACCTAGACAAGGCTGACAAGGGCAAAGACGGGGAGTATGAGTGGACTTACGGTTCTGAAGTCTTCATGGCTGCACTCCTGGCCTTGGTAGCGGCAGTAGAGCATCATCTCCTTGAGATCGTGGCCGACTCTCTCCGTGAACTCGTGCATGCTGAAGGGCTTGGGCCTGTAGGCCGTGAAGTTGGCCCTGGCTGTGAGGAAGGCCAGGACGTGGGGTTCGGCGAGTTGGGGCTCGGGGATCCTCAGGTGAACGTCCAGCAGGGCCAGCAGCTCCCCGGCGTGGTACAGGTCGTTGCGGGTCAGGCGGCTGAAGCGGTAGGCGTTCAGGTTGCACACGGTGACAGCGGGGAAAACCAGGCTCCCCGACACCACGGCGTCCATGCTTGTCAAGTGCGGGTAGGACAGGAAGTTAGCCAGGCTCTCTGCACTCTCCAAGCCCAGGAGGACCATGCAGGCGAGCAGGGTGGTGGCCCAGAGCAGTCGTCGGGGAGTGGGCCGTCCATACGGGAAGACGAATCGCAGGCCGTGGAGGGTGCTGGTGTGGGTGAAAGCCTGCCAGGAGGACGGGTGCACGCTGGAGCTCTCATGGCTTCCCTCACTGCCACTGCTCTCTTTCAGGTCCATCACGACCCCTTTGGCCCTGCAGCCAAGGAGGCCTCAATACACACGCACACGCACACACTCAACTACAGAGACACAGAAAGAGAGAGAGAGAGGAAAACCGCAATGAAAGCCATGAACTACCACCTAGAGCAAAACAAACTGAGGCGCACATCGTTGTATGTTCAGCTCATCGAAGAAACAGAGGAAAAAGTGGAGGCTGATAGCTCCAAAGACACCTGAAGCACAGACAGTAAGAATCACAGAGAGACGAATAAAGCAGCTCAGGGAAAGCATCCAGGCAAAGACACAGACCTAGAGACACGAGGGAGAGGTCTTCACCCCCAAGTCACTTCTCCAGATAGGAGAGAGCGAGAGAGAGAGACCTTCCCTGGGGCATCCCTTCAACCCCCAGTCTTGCTCTGTGCCAAGCCCTGTGGATGCCAGCCTCTCTGTGCCTCACAACACACCCCCCCCACCACCACTCTCTCTCCTCTGAGTAACCATTTGTTTTCCTTGACAGGATCCCAGAGGTAAGTCCACTGTGACACAGAGCAAGAGTCATTTCCGCCAAGAGCCAATCAAAACCATCTCTGCATTCATTGTCCCCACTTTACACACCGCGGGGGCGTGCAGACACACACATGAACACGCACACGCACGCACACACACACACACACACACACACACACACACACACACACACACACACAAACACCCAGCTCTGTGGAGCTTCCTGTGCGACTAATGACAAGCCTATAAGCACCTCTCGTTCAGCCTAGCGAGATGACATCCAGCCTGTGTGTGAGTATGAGTGAGTCTGAGAGTGGGCGTGAGAGATAGAGAGAGAGAAGGGAGACGGGGGGAGAGTCGGGGAGGAATGGTGAAAGAGCCGCTGATGATCAGAGCCGCCGGTTAATCGTGCATGCCGATCCAAACTCCTCCTGCTATCCTCTGGCCAGACGCAGCCGCTCTCCCTCCTCTTCCCAGCTCATCCGTGGAGCCAGTGAACAACAGTGGAACCGGGAGAGACGAGAGGCGCACACACTCGGGCAGAGAGAGAGAGAGAGAGCGAGAGAGCGAGAGAGCTGGGGGAAGAGAAGGGGGGCAAAGCACGCACAAACACACTCCTCGTAGCCAAGTCTCTTATTGAATCGGCTTTTTCTTATCCTCTCGCTCCTATTTTTCTCTTCCAAACGTCTGTTTTCGTATTCCCCATCTTACCACTAACCAAGTGATGGATGGCTGCAGGACACAGATTGTCGGGGTGCCGGCTGGTAAGGGTAAAGTGGAGAGGGGAGATCATGCACGACTCGAGGTGAGGAGGGAGGGGGTCGAAGAGAGAAGAGACGAGAAAGAAAGTCTCTGCTGCTGATTATAAACACAGCATGTTGTTCCCAGCAGGCAAGTGTTGTCTTTGGTGTATGTATTTATGGTAGACGTGATACTGATGTGTAATCCACAATGTCTGTACAAGACAACGTGTGTAGAAGCATCTTACCCAGAGATGTTTACCAGTGTGTGTTGCTGGGGGGGGGGGGGAGTAGGGTGAGCCTGTCTGCGTGTGTGAGCTAATACGTGGAGACAGGGGGGGAGACGGGAGGGGAGACAGAGTGGGAGCGACAAAAGCAAGGAGTGTGGCTATGTGTGGCAAAAACAGACAACTTAGGGAGAGGAACGAGGCTAAAAATGAGCTGAGCTTTGGAGTGGTAAGGGCATGTTTGTGTGGGTAGCCAACATGACACAGATGGTTAAAAATAAAAGCAATACTAAAGGACAAATGCATCAACACAATGTTGGAAATAATATTTTGCACCAGTATATTAATTTCTGGAGTGGCATTTGTAAAACTTTAAAAGTTATGACACATTTGTAAGCATTACAGCCTGAATTGGAACGTTGATTAAAAATGGTCGCCATCTGCTGATATTTGTAGGATGTGCAATATGCGTGTAAATGGATGGCTGTAATTGGGTACATTGCCTATTATTCTGATGTTGTGGTATAAAATGGGCCATAACTGTAGAACTAGTATAGATCCAACACTGGGTCTGTGATATGCCTGTTGAGTATATTATGTTAAGCAACATATTTAACCAATTAATAACTTACAAATACTACTCATATTTCAGGGATAGCAGTAAAACTTCATATCACATCAATTGTTGCTTAGTACCATCTATAGATCAAACATGAAGGAATCTTATGGCAGGACTGGGTAAAGGCACAAATATTCAGATTCAATTATGCAGCAACTCAACCTCATATTATGTTTTTTGTCTGGTTTTCATGAGAAATCATTCATGTAGGCCAGACCTCTACATTACCAGTTAAAATATATCAATTTTCCTTTTCCTCCTATTATCCTTTCTGTGGACTGCCACAGAGGGGATCCACCCCAGTAGATGTAATTTGTTTGGTGACCCACAAGAGAACTGCTGGTGGAGAAGGAATATTATAAATGTGCATATTTGTGTTTGCTCCTTGCTGCCTTGCCTCTGTTATTTTTTATCTTTATTCCAGGGAGCCAATGAGAGGATGAATGAACCTAGAGTTATAAAAATGATTGTAAGCCTTTTTTGAAGAAGGCTTACAATTTTATCAGAAGATAATTGTTTTGGCAGAGCTGGCCAAACGGCCATGTAAGTTATTATATTTGTATTGACTGTAAACCTCAGCACCATTCATTTGTTGGGTAGGCCAACATCAATCAAAAACAGAAAAGATGCCATTATCGAAAATGCTATGATTTTGAGGGGAATATAAATACTTTACTCGTATTGTAGTTATGACTTTATTTGAAGTGTAGACACTTCATTCTATCCGTAACATTTCAACTATCTACTAATTCAGACAATCCCAGCACCTGGTGGAACAATCCAAAAAGTTGGCCTTAATTGGAATATAAATCTCTGGGACAATAGGCATTGGTTGGCTCTGCTTAGTCCAACAATTCATTCTCCCAAACAATACCTTGCTCCTCGTGTCTCTCCCACCCAAGCGCAAACCACTTCATTGGAAGGCTGATGTCATAGCAGATTAGCTGTCTCAATACTGCACTGACTCAGGGGAGAACAAGGCAATTATTGTTTAATTAAAACTTTTTAGCTGATATAAAATGTTGTTACTAGAGTGGATATCTACACAATTTACCCTAACCTTAACATATCCTTACTCAGTTGTGCTTGTTTGTTCATAGTATTAGTATATGTTCTTTTTCATAGACATCTGAACAAACTGAGCAGCTTAAGTTTTGTGTATTTCTTGTTTAGGAGTCTGTATGTTTAAAGATGTAGGCTTAAATGTTAAATGTATTCAAGGAGCAAAGAAAGCCTCCCATGTCTGCTAAAGTGTTGTACACACGCATTAACATGTAGAACTCCCACTCACAATTAGGAACACAAACACCGAAAGTGCAAAGAAATATGGGCATTCCCATCCGTGGAAAGAACTTAGAGGAGTCTCGGGGCGGTGGAGATGGATGTACCCATAAATAGGAGATGCTAGTTATGCTATTAAGTTATCCATTGTGTTGTCTTGATCTTTGTCTTTAGTTTGTATAGTATTTGAATTATATTGTATATCTATTGTTTTAATGTGTGAAACACTAACATATCTTGTAAAAAAAACCTCATTGCCCAATTTTCTAAAGAGATAACACACACAATATAGCACACGCACGCACCCACGCACGCACACACACACACACACACACACACTATAGTTGTTTTTTACATTTGTGGTTAGAGTTCTGTTCTGCATCAGTGTCTTGTTATTAATTTTGTGTGTTTTCTGTGGAGCCCAGAAAGAGTATCTGCTGCTTCACTGGAGTCAAATAAAAATATACCGCGGACCGGTATGTGAACAATGAAACTGACACCTGAGCTAAATTTGACCGATGGCTACACCGATTAGGGATCCATCTGCTCCAGGCTAGGCTTCATTTACATTTGCGCTTCTGAACAGAGAAATGTATTAGAACTTGCCTGTCGGGTACCCCAGGCCTGAATTAGCCAGTTGTCAAGACTTTGTTGGTAAATCCAGGATTGCGCCAGCAAAGTCTTTTAGACAGCAATATTAGAGAAACAATTTGCTTAGCATATACTAATTAAAGCCAAAGGCAATTCATCTCAAAATCGAGAGCTGAAGAGACTTTGTCCTTTGCTCAACTTTCTCCATGTGCCTTATCTTGCATGCCTCTTTAAATCCTTGTCCATATAATCTTATGTTCATGTTAAATAAAGGACCACCACAGCTGCGACATCAAACCAGTGGTCTATGTCTGACAAAGTGCATGGTGGAGTTAAAAGGGTCTGACACACATGATCTGTCTACACTGAACCACAGCAATACAGCGTTTTGTGGCAATGCCCTATGTTGATATGTTTTGTGCAAATTCTGTGTAAAAAATTATTTTCAAACCTTAAATACAAAATTCACCAGAGAAATGTACAGTGGATAGTAAGTCTATAAAACCCTCGCACAATCTTTTATTTTTAATTTTCACTGTAAATCACATTGAATTGCTTCTATGTATGAATTGTGCTATATAAATAAACTTGCTTGCTTGCAGTCTTCGCCTTTTGTTGCCATAAAATGCAGTGAAAAAAGGGATTATATTCATTTAAAAATGAGATTACTGAACATCTACGCCTATTCCCAATTTCAATAAGAAAGTTGTAGGACCTTTTCCAAAAAAAAAGAATGAAAAGACAAGTACACAAGGTGTAAATTGCAAATGTCTTTGAATTAAAAAAAAAGTTGAATAAATGGAACACTAAAATCACACATCAGGTCTCGGTGAACAAAATGTATTAAAGATCCAAATCTTCACTGTGCATTGTGTAATTCGTTAAGAACAAAATGATGTAACAACAGTCAATGTAAACCATAATCATCAACCGATTGAGGGCTGGATTCAAACTAACACTGAAAATCAAATTCAACTGTTGAAAACACAGGCATTTCCAACATGTATGAATTTCCTCACAGCAACTCACGTGACTCAGTAGTGTGTATTGCACCCACATGTCGTTATGCACTCCCGACAACATCTGAGCATGCTCCTGATGAGACAGCGGATGGTGTCCTGGGGGATCTCCTCCCAGACCTGGATCAGGGCACTGGTGAGCACCTGGACAGTCTGTGGTGCTACTTGGCGGCATTGGATGCACCGATACACAACATCCCAGAGTTTCTCAATAGGATTCAGGTCTGGGGAATGTGAGGACCTGCCTACATACTCGGGCCACATGAGGCCGGCATTGTCCTGCACCAGGTGAAACCCAGGGTCCTCTGCACTAGCGTAAGGTCTGACGATGGCTCTGAGGATTTCATCCCAGTACCTAACAGCAGTCAGACTCATTCACGTCTGTCACATTTGGTCAGTGTGAACCTGCTCTCATCTGTGAAAAAAACAGGGCACCAATGGCGGACCTGCCAGTTCTGGTGTTGTCTGGTGAATGCCAAGTGAGATGCATGTGCTGGGCTGTGAGCACAGGACCCACTAGAGGACATCCTCAAGGAGTCTGATTCTAACAGTTTCTAAAAGAAGTAGCTTGCTGAAGGTCATTTTTAAGGATCTGGCCATGCTCCTCCTGTTCCTCCTCATACCGGTCCTGCTGTTGGGTTGATGCCCTTCAACGGTCCTGGCCAGCTCTTCTGTAATGGCCCGGCTCCTGGTATCTCCTCCACGCTCTTGAGACAGTACTGGCAGACACTGCAAACCTTGTGACAGCATAATGTATGTGCCATCTGGGAGGAGCTGGACTACCTATGCAGCCTGAATGGGTTGTAGGACACTACAAAAATGCTAAATTAAAGAATAATCAGTCAGGAAGTATAAGGAGAGAGTTTATTTGTGGCTGACACCCACAAAACCATTCCCTTTTCGGGGTATCTTGCTGTTTCCAGACAGCTGTCAATTTCATTTGCTCCAAAACAAATGACATGGGCAGTTTGAAATCATTGTTTATCACTGGTGTTATACTGTGATAATTACATGGTCCCTTACTTTTTTAAGCAGTGTGTGCATGTATGCACGCACGCACGCACGCACGCACGCACGCACGCACGCACGCACACACGCACACACACACACACACACACACACACACACACACATATATCTCTTAGGGAAAATGCCCATTGCTTTTGTTAAAATTAGGGTGGTCAGGAATCACAGATGGACAGAAATATTCAGAACCTGGTTTCGGCACATTTAAGTCAGACTGAATCCTTCAGGAATACATGACCCGGAAAAAAAAAAATCTGATATATCTTTGGCATAACAATGAGCGTAATTGTCTCACTGAATAATTCAACTCAGCTCCAGAAGACTGAACATGATTTTCTCAAACTTTTTACATGGGCTTTTCTTTAATATTATGAATCAGATTAAACCCCCTCCCCATGACATGAATACCCAAAACATAATGCTGCCACAAAACCTGACAATACAGATGATTTCACATCTTGTGATTATCACAATTTTATATTTAGCCCCAAAAGTCAACTTACATAACTCCAAAGTATTTGCACAGTGAACAAAAAAAAATATCATTGCTCTACAATCAAGGCATTTACAATGTAGACTGTAGAATCATTGCCAGCTGTTTCAACATATATGTTTTACAAACTATGAGTAACAGCATTTTCAGAGTTCCTCCCTCCATAGCTGAAATAATTTCACTCCAGGCAAAACATGTTTCATCCAGGTGCTCAGGCCAGATAACTAAACACCTTTATTTTTCAAGAAGGGTGGACATGTGTTACGAAGTGGAGAAACACTCATCTTAGCCCAGTTTGGAGGAAATTGAGTTATTCGCTAAGCAGGATGGGGCCAGTAACTCTTGTGTAACCGGTGTGAAAGGGCAAGCCAGATAGCATTTCAAGCCTAGATATCACTGGCACTGAGACCTTGAAGTTATGGTCCATGTTTCCCAAGGGCCACAGATGTGACTTAAAGTAGTCCGCAAGGGCTGCAGCTTATGTGGGTCTACTGTTGTTGGTGTGTTCGGTAGATAGCTGGCTGACAACTTCCTAGCAATGCAATTTCCTTTTTCATTTTCTTATATTATCAGTTTTGAGCAATTTTTCAGTTTGTTTTAGATAAAAACCACAGAAACTGGCCTACCTGTTTCCCCATTCTGATGTGAATGTGGAGTTTGCTATTTGGCTAAGGTGTTTCTTGGCACAGTCCGTCAACCTCTGACTCACATTCAGGGAATAACAGATAATGACAGATTCGCAGCTGGCAGGCCACAACGTTATTCTAGATAAGTTCAGAATCAGCAAGCAAGTCTTGTCACACCATTGTAGGGTCTGTGTGTGTGAGACTGACTGACTATAAAACAGCAGATGAATCTTTCAGCTTGCCAGCTTACATTGAATACTGTCTGCATTAAAAAACATAACACCCAAACAGGCCTACCTTCCTGAATTCTGATTTCAAAACTAAAGTCTGACAGGCACACACCCCCAGAATCAAACTTCACCAGTGTGCTGTGTATCAATCAGAACATTTCTTTAAATTCACAGTGAGCACAGGCATCAGCAGTGATGCCAGCTCCTTAACGACTTAATTAAGCTAATCTTTCCTTTCCTGTTGAGTTAATGAGAACAGTTTTACAAGGATTAGCAGTCTCCAGGGTGGGAGATTAGTCTTATGATTTACAAAATTTTTGGTACATAAATGCTATCCGTCTTGAGGAGATGTATTATCCATTAAGCCAATGACCCAGGTTATTCTAGGGTTCAACAGTTCAATTCTTATGGTAGGGTTACACCATAATAACGTTCCATTGTCGTGGGTCTGGCAAGCTAAGTAGGCTAGGTTTCAGTGGGAACTGGACATGATGCTGAGTTAAGATTGGTCAGTATTGCCCCTTGTTCAACATTCTCTGACTTCAGAGCCACCACTTGTCATTGCTCCCTGACTGCAGAAGAAATCTGAAAGAATGAGAAGCCAGTGGTTCACCAGGCAGCAGCAACTCTATTGGAGCCATCTAGTAAAAGGCAAGCCAAGTATCTTCCAGGATGCTTTTGTGGATTAACAGCGGCTCTGTAAACTAAAAGGAAAGGGATGTGCTGTGCTGTCCTAAAAAAAAGAGAAGCAGTATTTTTGTTTCATCAATGAGCTGTTGTCAGCTCAGTTCCATCTCACTCCAAATCCTTCCTCTCCCAAGGGGAGAGGAAATGAGTACCTGGTGCTTCAGATGTATGCATCTGCTGGGCTCTCTGGCTCTTTGTAATCTGTGATAAAACTATCCATGCGAATTCAAATCATGAATAGCCTCCCTCGAAATTTGAAAGTGAGCTTCCCGTTGTACCAGTGATGAAAAGGCCTTCTCTCCTCCAGGATTGAGTCAAAAGAAAACAGCTGCAGATTGGAGTATTACACTGACATTTCATCAAAGAATAAAGAGCCCCGATCCATTGTGAAGATTGAAGTAATTACACTTTCATACCATTTCAGTGGCTTACGAGAAAGTCTCTTGTTTTACTAGGAGATGATTAGGGAGTATTAAAGGCGAATAGCATAGCCTATGGACACAGCATCTAAGGAGAGTGGCACGAGTTCATTATTACTGCGGGATGGGGCTGATTGATGTTGAAGAGCAGACGCTTTCACCAAATAACATACACATATAATGTGGGAATAATACAAAGCCCAGACCCAGGCTGAACTAAAGCAGACAAAACACCTAGAAGTGAATCGTATGACTCCTATAGCTTAACCAACTAATAGGTGCTAAATTCAGAACACCGTCTGTAAGGCAAAACACTGCACTGCCCTCTGGTGGTGTTCAGGTAAGGCAGATATAGACAGTTGAGGTTCTTAAATCTATTTGTTGAATGTTGCCTCTGTAGGATCTGAGCATTAACAACTACAATATGAATGTATGGTTCATGAGAAGTGATTGTGCCTAGATGTTGAGAATAACAGAAAGCTAAGATTCGGCCTGTTGGGCTCTGGTAACCACAGGAATGTATGCATTGACCATTTGGTGTGGGGGTTAGGGTCTTGGCTTTGCTAGGCAAACACACCCCTCACGGTATTTAACAGCTTGAACGCCACATTCCAGTTGAGAGAGTAGAGATAGACAAAGAGAGTAGGGAAGAGTTTGAGCCTGTAACATCATGTGCTAATAGACTATCAATATGCTGCAATAAACATTGAATACTCTCTCCCTTGACAACCGAGTACGTGAGTTATTATTACTAACACTATACGACATGGCTGATTTCTAACACCTCCAAAGGGGGATTGTGCTAGTAAGGTTTGGGGAAGCTTGGCAAAGGCCCACCATGAGCATTCTAATATACAATAATTTCCAAGAAAACATATACAATACCAGTGAACATTTTGGAAATTACTTTACTATTTTTCCAATTATCAAGTAACAATGAAGATATCAAAACTATGAAATAACAAATGAATCATGTAGCTCCTAAAAAGGCGTTAAGCAGATCTAAATACATTTCATTTTGTAGATTCTTCAAAGTTGCTACCCTTTGCTTTGAGGACAGATTTGCATGATCTTTGCATTCTTTCAACCAGCTTCCTGAATTAGATATCTGGAAAAAAATAAATAGGAGCTTCTTAAAATAGGAATTTCTTTCCGAAATGCATTTGAGACAAACAGTTGTGTTGACAAAGTAAGACATACAGAAGACCATCTTGCCTGTACTCTAGTAGTCCATATTACGGTAAGAACAGCTTAAATAAGCAAAGAGAGATGACAGTTTATCATTACTTTTACATATGAAGTCATATCTTAAGGTATTGAGTCAAGAAAAATTACAGTACTTTGAAAGTATCTTCTAGCGCAGAGCCCTTTTGATGAAACTGGCATTCATAAGGACTGCCACAGGAAAAGAAGACCTACTTAACTCTACTGCAGAAGGCACATTCATTAGAGTTACAAGCCTCAAAAACTGCCAATTAACTTCACCTGAGATTGCAGCCCAAATAAATGCTTCACAACATTCAAGTGAAAATACTATATCAACTGTTCAGAGGAGACTGCTTGAATCAGGCCTTTATGGTCAAATTGATTAAAATAAACTACTACTAAAGGACACCAATAAGAAGACTTGCAGGGGCCAAGAAACAGTAGAAATTGACATTAGATCGGTGGAAATCTATCCTTTGGTCTAATGAGTCCAAATTGGAGATTGTGCTGCATTCGATGAGCTGATCTTCCCAATCACTTGACCTCAATCTAATTGAGATGGTTTGGGATGAGTCAGACCACAGAGTGAAGGGAAAGCAGAGAACTAGTGTTCAACATATGAGGGAACACCAAGACTGTTGGAAAAGCATTGACTACCTCATGAAGCTGGTTGAGAGAATGCCAGAAGGGCGCAAAACTGTCATCAAAGAAAAGGATTATGTTGAAGAATCTACTATATGAAACATTTTGATTTGTATAAAACTTTCAGGTTGCTGCATGATTCCATATGTGTTATTATGATTCAGACATTTTCACTATTATCCTACAATGCGTTAAAGTAAATGTAAAGAAATATCCGGAATTTGTAAGTGTCCAAACTTGTGACTGGCACTGCATATAAGCAGACCGTGTTTATTTCTGTATTGTCTTTAAACATAGGTATTCTTTAATATCTTTATATCCACACACACACACACACACACACACACACACACACACACACACACACACACACACACAC